>JAGXJF010002813.1:0-100593 GCA_019208055.1 Stipa capillata
AGTCACCCTGTCGTCTAGCGGTTTGGAACGACATGAGGCTTGTCGTCCAACCATTAGTACGACAGGGGGCAAGTCGCCCATTCGTGAAACTACAGGAGCCTATGTTCAACTGGTGGAACCACATACCAAGATAACTGGAGCGAGCGAGGTAGCTGTAAGCCGTAACAGTACTCATATCTTTTGATTTTTTTTTTCTTCTTCAAGATCCTCTCGTGCATTAATCTTAGTAGAAAAATGGATCATTTACAGGCCCATGTATCCGACGTTGCGATCGGATTTCAAAGCCAGTGCGCTACGGTTTTTCGGATTGCTATAATTTGAGTTGTTTTTATCAAACTTTTGATAAGAACCAACTTAAATTTATAGCAATTCGGAACTCCAGTGTAGCGGATTTGAATCCGATCGCACCCGATTTGCATTAATATCATGGTGCATGTAATGATCTCATTTTCATACTAAGATTTTAAATGTCCTACGAGATGATTTTAGTAATAGTAAGAAAAAGAACACGCGAAGATATTATTACTGGTTTACCTGCTATACAAAGTCTTGTTACTTCTGCTGCTACCAGTACTCCGGGCGTGTCGTGTTCTCAACCTGGTGTAACCTTTATATGGTTCTTTCTCCTTTATTCGGCTTTTCATCCAAATCGCGGCTCGTTGCCTGAGTTCCCCTCTGTTGTCGGATCGGTTAACTGGTTTTGACATACAGACACACTCACTGCGTTTCGAGTTCCAATACTCTTTTAGAAAACGAACCCCGCAGTGTGTGTTTGTCTAGTTTTGTGATTTTTTCACATGGTAACCTATAAGATCTGGAAAAAAAAAATAATTCAAATATTAGTATTTGTAAAACAGTTCACCAGTTTGCAGGGGTTTGAAATTGCAATAATTGCTGGCGTTTAATCCTTTCCTGTAGTTATGAAGTGTACACACCGTACTGTTGTGAATGATACTAGGGTGCTAGGATTCATTGATTTTACTGGTCTCAAATAAGGCTACCGTGCCTTTTTCATCGAGATGTGTGCCTCTATTCTAACGTACACGCAGCTATCTCGTTTGGAGACTTCTCACATTTCATGTTCATGTTCGTTTTCCTTTTAATAATTGATGATCGACGTTATTGAGAGTAGTAACATTCATTATTCAACGATCAAATCGTTGGTGCAAATCTTGACAAGGAGGATTATGGTGTTCTAATTAAACACATTCAGAGACAACTATGGCTCCAGCTTTATTGGTGTTTGTACGGAGAGCTCAATACATCAAGTCGTATCCAGTACTTGCGTATCAGCCACAGATACCTTAATTAATTCGCTACGATATGGCGAACCATCGTGTTTTCTCCTAATGCGGTCTAAACGCTTACGAATCTTTTTCAACACTGCAATATGTCCCTCTCTATTATACGGCCCAGTTCTGTTCCGGCTTCTCTACAAAAGCGTGTGCTTCCTCCACGATGTCTCTGCCGATTCCCTGTCCCAGCTCTTGCAGAAGCCACCGCTTCCTCAAATTCGTCGGGCTTCTAATTTGAGAGCGTGTGCTTCTCTGGGAGAAGTTTTGGATGTGGGACAGCTTCTAGAGAAGCCACCTATCGAGAGCCGCATAGAACTGGCCCATGGCCTACATATAGTTGGGTGACTCAGCTTTGCTCTCTCTCACATCTGAGTATCTATCACTCTCTCTTATATACTCATATGCTGTCCGCTAAACTCCTTTTTTTAGCAGAGCAATACAGAGCCGATCATGCCACTGCGATCGAGCGATGCTAGAGGTCTCTAGTTCTTGTCGCTTCTCCCATAGAGAGCTGCTCCTCTTCAGCTTCTACCAGATACGCTCTGCTGCCCCTTACTATCGTCGAGACACGCGCATTATGCCTAGTTGTAGCCTGTATACATCAAATGCTAGATAGACACACGATAAATGTATCAGTTCATAATTGTTTAGTCCTGTCAATCAATCTGTGAGGTAAGCTGCAGCACGCATGCGGCTGTTCACGTGATGATGAAATGTTCAACTCCTGCAAACCATATCTTGAGTTCATGCTTTCAGCTCTGTTCTCGTGCCAGTACAACCAAAGTGCACTGTGATGTCAGTTATACACCTGACCTTGTCAACTAGTGTTAGCTGAAACCAGGAACAAATTCTCGTGGTACTGGTTGCCCTTGCCAGTCGCGGGCGCCGTTAATCAAAAGTTATATTGTCAAGACTGATTGAACTAAATACCCAGGTGGACGCAAGGACGCGTCGACTAGTGTGACAGATGGGTCCCAGCTTTAGCGTGTCCACTCCAGCCATGTACTCCTACTGTCCCGCGTCAGCAGCAGCAATCTCTCTCTCTCTCCCCACATGATAAACGATCTCCCCTCATCCAAATTCACGCACTCGCTCCCCACATCACCACACTCTCAACTTTGACAACATTGATTTCTGCAATAAGCTAAAACCCCATATGCTAGCTAATCACACGCGCACACACATACACCACACTTACAAGAGAGAATTAGAGATCGAGTGAGCGCGGGTATAAAACGCTGTCCTGTTCCATCATCTTCTTGGGGGCGAGACAGAGGACCAAGAAAGAAAATTAGAAAAAAGCTCTTGGTGAGGAAGAGGGAGCTATCTGAGAATGATGGAGGTGGAGACGAAGCAGCCGTGGGAGTTCAAGGAGGACGTGGAGATCATGGAGGAGGAGGAGGACATCGCTGGAGCGCTGCAGACGAGGGAGAGGAAGAAGATGCTGGACCATGGCCATGGCAATGGAGGAGGCGATGAGCTCAAGGCAGAGGAGGAGGCTGACGAGGTTCTTGAGGAGGAGCACAAGAGTGTCTTCTTCGATCCAACCAAAGGTGTCAGCTTTTCTGTCCTCCCACTCTTCATTGGTCACTCCTGCTTTCTTTCTGATGGGAAGAAGAGCAATTGGAGGATCCTTTTCGAACTGTTTCCCTTTCTTTAGCACACAGAACTCCAACTCCTGTTGCATTATAGCTCTACTTGCTACATCTTTTGTCCATTTTTGGCAACCAAATAATTCGTGTGTTGGAGCTCTGGTCCTGGGAAGAGCTCACAAGGATGCAAACTAACTTTGTTATCTTGTCTGATCTTTGGTTTGGATGGAAAATGTGAGGAATTTACTATTTGTGTTCTGTTCCCTCAATTTTACCTTGGCAAGTGATTATTGCCTTCTGGATGCTCGAGCTAAAAGAACAGAGAAAGGAGACAAGTGACACGCGAAACACATGCTAGATACGGTTCAGAGGGTAGGATACAGATAATGATAGATAGCAACGTCCCCTGCAAGTTCTTGTTTGATTTGGTTACAGCCTTACAGGTCCCTCTCATCCAGGCCCCACTCAAAATTAAGTGACATGACATTTTTGCTGACCACAAACTCCATTGGTAGCCTTCCAGGGTAGATGATGACAGTGACTCGGCAGCTCCTTGATCGCAACTTTTTAAAAGTTACTCGGCACATAATTTAGAAACCTTAAAGCTTTTTTGGTTAAACACCATTTCTCTCTTTGTGGTCGTTTGATAGTAAAATTAGCTTTCTATTTCTTTACTGAAGGGTTATGGAAGTGCCGGCACTGCGATTGGACATACCGCTTGAGTAGTCCATGCAAAAATGGTATCCTAATCATCAAGGATATTGCCACCAAATTGAATGGGATCTCGAATCGTTAGTTCACAGCGAATCATTTTACGGTTCACCAACCAAGGTTGGTGTTGAGTGTTCACAAACGTAGGATTGAACAAAATGATTAGCTTCTCAAAATTTCTATAGGATAGCAATTAGCTTCAGTTTATCTAGCAGATATGCTAGTCTGGCTTGAATTCTTCGCACTTTTTGTCATAATTTTGTTAAGTTATTGCTGCACAAAATAGTTTCATGGGAAAAAAAAGTTGCTTCACGACGTTTGAATAGTAGTGATATCACTCTCCTTTTGTTTTCAGTTTCTGATCTTGTTACTGAAGCAAGTGCCAAATATGAAATCAAAGAAGTGATGCAATTTGGTGCTCAAAATGAAGACGCAAATGAAACTTCGAGTCCAAAAGGCAGAGAGATTGAAGCACAGGAAAATGTCAATGCCCAAGATATCCATTACAGTTCAAATAATGGCAAGTTAGAAAATGGATCACACTCGAGCAGTGAAACTCTGACAATTGCAAATGGACACTTGATGACAATTGACAAAAGCAACCTCATGACAATTTCCAATGGCAGAATGAGTACAGCTAATGTTGATGCAATTGAAGTTGACAAGGATAAACATGTCACTGAGGGTATCGTGAACATTCAAGAGTATGATCTCGAGAAAATATTAGATGAACAAGAAACTCATGACCTGTACTGTCCCAATTGCAACTCGTGCATAACTCGAAGGGTGGTTCTGAGGAAAAGGAAAAGGACGGCAACACGAATAACACGTGATGAACCACCAAAGAAACCACATACTGCAGAGCCTTCTGCTAATGCTCCAAGTCAAACTCTACCTGAAATACATGAGCAAGAATCACCTGACATATTCAGATGTTTGTCATGTTTCTCCTTCTTCATTCCAACAGGTATCATTTGACTAGTTTTCTCATTATATGTCTTTACCAGATGAACTAACAAACTGAAGTATAATTTACACCTGAACTTTTAGACTTTTCAGTAATGTTATTTTTCAGAGAAGCGTGATTGAACTATACTGAATGGACATACATACTTGTACCTACAGTTGTAGATTGACCATATATGAAGATTATTTCTGCTGTAGTTTGGAATGTATAGATCAGATGAACTTGGGTGATATTTATTGTACACGAAGCAAAACTGAAAGTCACATGATTCATTTCATCCAGAGGCATTCTTCGTTTTCCACTTTTGATTTGGTTATAGCCTCCTAGTTCAGTTGTAGGACAAAGTAATTGTAGTTTCAATGTACCTGTGCTTCTAACATTGTTGCTTGAACATTTCATTTCAAATGGACCGGCTTAACTTGTTTCTTGTCACCAGGATGTGGTTTTAACATATTCCGTATATTTGGAAGGACGGAGGTGAACCAAGACGTTCGGGTTCAGTATCCTGCTTCAGGGGAGATGTCTCAGTCTGAAAATTGTGGAAGTTGGCTTCTTTCCTGTTTCCAGTCAGGAGATAGTCCAAAGAAAACTGATGCAGGTGTGTAACCAATGTTCTACCTCACACTGCTTTCCTGGTAATTTATTTCCAGGAAAAAATCTAGGTCATATTTGTCGTAGGTACGAGCCTAGACAGTAGATTTGTGGCACCCCCGGTCGGCTACAGCGACCGCCGGGCGTGCGGGGGACAAACGAGCGAGAGCCAACACGCGCGAGACAGTCGACGACGCAAAACGGTATTCGTGTTAGGGCATGAAATGAGAGCTTTCAAATGGGGGAAATGGAAAAGGGATCCCCTTCTCTCCGCCCCCTGGGGGGTATTTATAGGGTTTGAGAATGAAAAATGAAAAATTACAATTTTGCCCTCACAGGAGAGGGAATTTACAAGGGCATTATGGTCATTTGCTCACTCCTAAGGAATCTTGAGAGAATATTCCCAGGCATCTTTTTAGGAGAATCTTCTTGGATGGCGAGATGGTCCCACGTGCGGGCTCGCCGAAGACAGTCCCACCGCGGAGTCAACCCTGACGCGGGGCGCGGACTTGACGGAGACAGCCCCGACGCGGAGCGTGGGCTCGTCGGAGTCAATCCTGACGCGGGGCGCGGACTTGACGGAGACAGCCCCGACGCGGAGCGTGGGCTCGTCGGAGTCAACCCTGACGCGGGGCGCGGACTTGACGGAGACAGCCCCGACGCGGAGCGTGGGCTCGTCGGAGTCAACCTTGACGCGGGACGCGGACTTGACGGAGACAGCCCCGACGCGGAGCGTGGGCTCGTTGGACGCAGGAGGGTGTCAACGAAAATCCTAACGGCGCGGCAGCGATTCTGAACAGTGTCGATTCGGACTAGCGCGGAAAACCTCCCCCAACAGTAGCCCCTTGCCGGTTGGGGCGGTCGGAAAGCACCCGTCCGAGCCGGCACACTAATCCCTAACTGGTTGGTGCGCAGGCCGGATCGACGGCTCTTCGCGAATCACAATTTTCTCCCGAGAAGTGTTTGACGGCGCGATTTTTCTTCTCTCCTTCTTCTTCTTTCCTTTCTTCTTCCTTATTTTTCTCCTCTTTTTCCTTTTCTTTCTTCTTTTCTCTTCTTTCTTTTTCTCCTCTTTTTCCTTTTCTTCTTTTCTTTCTTCTTCTTTCTTTTTCTCCTCTTTTCCTTTTCTCTTTTTTTCTTTGGCCGGCCTGCCTAATGGGCCGTGGCTATTGCCCATCTCCATGGTCGGTCGGGGTGGGGAGATATTTATCCCCACCACCGACGCTACTCCCTCCCTCTCACACTCTCTCTCTCATTCTCTCTCCCTCACTCTCTCAGCTCCCTTGGCAAGCTACGCCGCCGCCGCCGTCACCCTGCCGAGCCGATCTGCTGCCGCTCGCTCCGCACGTCGCCGCCACCAGCGTGTCCGCCGTCGGCCCTGCGGGCCCCGCCGCCGGCCCAGCGGCTCCCGTGCACCGCCGGCCCCGCCGGCCTGGGCCCCCATGCGAGCCAGCCCGCCGCGCGGCTTCTGGAGCGCCTCCGCCGGCCCCCCGCCGAGCTCCGGCCGCTGCCGCCGTTGGGCCCCCCGCCGAGCGCCGTCCGCTGCTCCGCGCGCCCGCTGCCGGCCCTGGGTCTCTTGGCCGCTCCCGCCGCCGGAGCTCCCCTGGGCATCGGCCCCGGGCCTTGTGCACCGCCGGCCCGGGCTCCCACCGAGCGACGGCCTCGGGCCCCTCGGCTGCTCCCGGGCCCGACGCCTCCCTGCGCCGTGCGCCGCCGGCGGGCTGCCTCCGCCCGGGGCCGCCGCTGTCGCCTCTGGACCCCGACGCCTGGAGCCGCCGCCGCTCGGGGCAATCGTCGTCGCCCAGCCCGTGGAGCCGCCGTGGTCGCCGCCGGCCTCAGCCACGCGGGTCCGCCGCCGCTCTCCGGCCGAGCTGCCTTCGGCCGCCGGCCAGCACCCGCTGTGTGCTGCCGCCTCGGGAAGCCGGTGCCCCGGACCGCGGCCGTCGCTTCCCGGGTCCGCCACTGTTTGCCGCCGCCGGTCGTGTACTGAGGCTCGCCGCGTGCCGCCGATCGACCGTGCGCATCGCTGCTGACGCCTCCTGCTTACCGCCATGCACCGCCACTGCGGACCATCGCCGCGCACGGAGCCGCAGGTCTGCCGTCACCATTTTTGGCCGTGACCACCGCCTCGCGCTGTTCCCATCGGCGTTCTCGACCTCACTGCCGGTCTTCGAGGGTAACAATTCCGGGGAGCGGATACTTGCCTTTCTTCTTGTGTATAGCTCATGTGATGTATGAAATGGACTGTTACTGTTTTCTTCATATGCTATGTATGAGATGGACCTTGGGCGTGTGTCGGCGGATGGATAGCTGCTATATTTCTCTTGTCGTCATGCACTTCGTAAACAGTTTAGGACCGTCTCCCGAGTAATTGATATGAGAGCCCCCCCGTCATCACGTATGCGGGCGTTCTTCCCTTTTTCTCGCTTTTCGGCGTGCTTGCTTAAGTCATGCCGAGTGACGTAGACTTGTCAGTGCGATGCTCATACGTGCCGTGCTCTCGTCGCTACTTTCCTTTCAGCATAATTGACGAGCTCGTGCTTGTTTATGCCATGATGAAGTTGTGTTCGCATATGCTTTAGCCGCTGGGTTCGATGCATTCCACAGGATGACTCCTCTTATTGCTGCCCTGGTTTGATTTTTTGCACAGGAACATTGCAAATTGGGTGACTTCTGTGCCTGCAGGGGTACACAGAACGAGCACGGGCGACGCGTGGGAGGCGGCGACGACGAGCGGACGCATGCGAATGAATGCGCGCGGTGACGACCTGACGAACGCGAGCGCGGCGACGAGCCGGCGTGCGCGAGCGTAGGGGAGCAGTTTGCAACCTGGACGCCACGTTGGATGCCGTGACGGGGTATTTGGGTGGCGTAGCTCCTTGTGCCACGACGGAGCACTGCGGTCGACGTCGCGACGGAGATGCCTCGACGGACGCCGCGTTGGACAACGTGACGAAGACGCCATGACAGAGCGACGAGTTGGACGCCGTGACAGAGATGCCTTGACGGAGCGACGAGGTTGACGACGTGACGGAGACGCCTCGACGAAGCGCTGCGGTCGCTGCTCGCGCCCCGGTTGCCCGCCTCGCCACCCCGCTCCCCCCCCGTCCTTGCGACGCTGTAAGGGAGCGCTGGTGCGTGACGCTGTTGCACGCCGTGGGTCGCGGGGGCAACGTCGGAGCACTACGCTGGATGCCACGTTGGATGCCGTGACGGAGACGCCTCGACGGAGCGCCGCGGTCGCCGCTCGCACCCCGGTTGCCCGCCTCGCCACCCCGCTCCTCCACCGTCCTTGCGACGCTGTAAGGGAGCGCTGGTGTGTGACGCTGTTGCACGCCGTGGGTCACGGGGACGGCGTCGGAGCACTATGCTAGATGCTGCGTTGGACGCCGTGACGAGGTACTTGGGCGGCGTAGCTCTTTGCGCCACGACGGAGCGCCGCGGTCGACGCCGTGACGGAATGTGGGTGGCACAGCCCCTTGCGCCACGACGGAGTGCCACGCTGGATGGCGCGTCGGACGCCGTGACGGAGACACCACGACGGAGCGACGAGGTCGACGACGCGACGGAGACGCCTCGACGAAGCGCCGCGGTCGCTGCTCGCACCCCGGTTGCCCGCCTCGCCACCCCGCTCCCCCACCGTCCTTGCGACGCTGTAAGGGAGCGCTGGTGCGTGACGCTGTTGCACGCCGTGGGTCGCGGGGACGGCGTCGGAGCACTACGCTGGACGCCGCGTTGGACGCCGCGACGGGTACTTGTGTGGCGTAGCCCCTTGCGCCACGACGGAGCGCCATGCTGGATGCCGCGTTGGACACCGTGATGGAGATGCCACGACGGGGCACGCGCAGGGTGCGCAGAGCTTCCTGTTGGGGTGCGCGCAGGGTGTACGCGGAGCCTCCTGCAGGGGTACGCGTAGGGTGAGCGCAGGGTGCGCATGGAGCCTCTGCAGGGGTGCGCGCAGGGTGTACGCGGAGCCTCCTGCAGGGGCACGCGGGGGTGCGCAGGACGTCCTGCAGGGGTGCGCGCAGGGTGTACGCGGAGCCTCCTACAGGGGTACGCGTATGGTGAGCGCAGGGTGCGCATGGAGCCTCTGTAGGGGTGCGCGCAGGGTGTACGCGGAGCTTCCTGCAGGGGTACGCGTAGGGTGAGCGCAGGGTGCGCATGGAGCCTCTGCAGGGGCACGTGCGGGGGTGCGCAGGGCATCCTGCGGGGGTGCGCACAGGGGCGATACATAGCCATGCGTCGGGGAGGTGGTGCATGGAGTGAAGGTTGTCCCGACACTGCGACGGAGATGTTCTTCAACGCCGCGGTGAGGGGATACTCTACGCCGTGCAGAGCGTGCTCTACCCCGCGTCGGAGTGAAGGTTGTCCCGACACGGCGACGGAGACGTCGCCTAAGACGGGACAATAGCGCACGTCGTCACGGTTGACGGGTCATATCGCAGCTCTTCGTCCTTAGGAGAGAACCTCAGCTCCCATCTGCGTCGGCGGAGCATGTCAATGCTGAGGAACATGTCGACCTCGGCGGAGCATGTTCGTGACGGCGAAGTGTGTCGGCGCCAAGGAGCGCGTCTATGCCGGACGGAAGACGCCGACGCTGGGCAGAGTGTCAACGCTGCGCGAGGCGTGTTGACACCGTGCTAGGCATGTCGATGTCGAGCAGAGTGATGACGCCTGGCGGTTTGGCTTTGTTTCTGGGGGAGCCCCTTGTCCAGGTGGTGCCGAGCGCGGCAGGTGTCGAGGCACATACGGACCGTGCCCGGGGAGGGCGTTGAGGCGCATGTGGTACTTTTCCCGCGGATGGTGTTGGAACGTGCTGCGGTAGCTTGCCGAGACGTCTGTGGTGTCACCTGCAAGGTGCGTGCCCTTTTTGCGTGAATTTTGACGCGGCGTGCTCCGGTGGGATTATTAGGCCATCGTGTCGGAGGAGATAGTGTGTTGCGAGGTGTGCAGTACCCTGCCTCCCAACGGAAAAACCTAGCGCTCGAGGACATGGCTGAGAGCGCTTGTGGCCTTCCGCAGCCACAAACTTTCAAGGCCTGATGGCGTAGCAAGGAGGGCATTGATGCTTCGCCTGGCATGGGCACGTTGCACGACTCCGGAGGGAAGGAACACTATCCCAGACGGAGGTGGCTCGACATCGCGGGGAGCTTACCGTCGCATGACCCCGGGGAGAAGGGACACTCTATCCCGGACGGAGGTGGCTCGACATCGCAGGGAGGGGAGCTTACCGTCGCACGACCCCGGAGAGAAGGGACACTCTATCCCGGACGGAGGTGGCTCGACATCGCGGGGAGGTTATCGTCGCGCGACCCCAGAGGGAAGGGACACTCTATCCCGGACGGAGCTGGCTCGACATCGCGGGGAGGTTATCGTCGCGCGACCCCGGAGGGAAGGGACACTCTATCCCGGACGGAGATGGCTCGGACGTCGCGGGGAGGTTATCGTCGCGCGACCCCGGAGGGAAGGGACACTCTATCCCGGACGGAGATGGCTCGACATCGCGGGGAGCTATTCGTCGCACGACCCCAGAGGGAAGGGACACTCTATCCCGGACGGAGCTGGCTCGACATCGCGGGGAGGTTATCGTCGCGCGACCCCGGAGGGAAGGGACACTCTATCCCAGACGGAGATGGCTCGGACGTCGCGGGGAGGTTATCGTCGCGCGACCCCCAGAGGGAAGGGACACTCTAGCCCGGACGGAGATGGCTCGGACGTCGCGGGGAGCTTATCGTCGCGCGACCCCGGAGGGAAGGGACACTCTATCCCGGACGGAGATGGCTCGGACGTCGCGGGGAGGTTATCGTCGCGCGACCCCGGAGGGAAGGGACACTCTATCCCGGACGGAGATGGCTCGGACGTCGCGGGGAGCTTTTCGTCGCGCGACCCCGGAGGGAAGGGACACTCAATCCCGGACGGAGATGGCTCGGACGTCGCGGGGAGCTTATCGTCGCGCGACCCCGGAGGGAAGGGACACTCTATCCCGGACGGAGGTGGCTCGGACGTCGCGGGGAGCTTATCGTCGCGCGACCCCGGAGGGAAGGGATACTCAATCCCGGACGGAGCTGGCTCGGACGTCGCGGGGCATCGCGGGGAGCTTATCGTCGCGCGACCCCGGAGGGAAGGGACACTCTATCCCGGACGGAGATGGCTCGGACGTCACGGAGAGCTTATCGTCGCGCGACCCCGGAGGGAAGGGACACTCTATCCCGGACGGAGATGGCTTGGACGTCGCGGGGAGCTTATCGTCGCGCGACCCCGGAGGGAAGGGACAATCTATCCCGGACGGAGATGGCTCGGACGTCGCGGGGAGCTTATCGTCGCGCGACCCCGGAGGGAAGGGACACTCTATCCCGGACGGAGGTGGCTCGGACGTCGCGGGGAGCTTATCGTCACGCGACCCCGGAGGGAAGGGACACTCTATCCCGGACGAAGGTGGCTCGACATCGCGGGGAGCTATTCGTCGCATGACCCCGGAGGGAAGGGACACTCTATCCCGGACGGAGATGGCTCGACATCGCGGGGAGCTTATCGTCGCGCGACCCCGGAGGGAAGGGACACTCTATCCCGGACGGAGATGGCTCGGACGTCGCGGGGAGCTTATCGTCGCGCGACCCCGGAGGGAAGGGACACTCTATCCCAGACGGAGATGGCTCGGACGTCGTGGGGAGCTTATCGTCGCGCGACCCCGGAGGGAAGGGACACTGTCACGGGGGGGCTTGATGCCATGTTGACGAGCCCCTGCTGCCGCCAAGGGTGGGCGCCGCGGACGCCAAGCCCGAGAGCGCGGACGAGGGCGACGTTGATGACGAGTGCGGTGCGGCGGACGCGTGTGGCGGACGAACACGGCGGAAGACCGCAACGCGGCGGACGCGTGCGGCGGATGAGCGCGACGGACGAGCGCAGCACGACGGACACGCGCGGCGGAAGACCTTGTCGCGGCGGGCGCGCGCGGCGGAAGAACTTGTTGCGGCGGATGAGCGCGGCGGACGTGTGCGGCACGGCGGACGCATACGGCAGATGAGCGCGGTGCGGCGGAAGACCTTGTCGCGGCGGATGAGTGCGACGGACGCGCACGGCACGGTGGACGTGTGCGGCGGACGAGCGCAGCACGGCTGAGGCGTGCGGCGGATGTGCGCGGCACGGCGGACGCATACGGCAGATGAGCGCGGCGGACGCGCGCGGCACGGCGGAAGACCTTGTCGCGGCGGGCGCGCGCGGCACGGCTGAGGCGTGCGACGGATGAGCGCGGCGGACGTGCACGGCACGGCGGACGCATACGGCAGATGAGCGCGGCGGACGAGCGTGGCGCGGCGGAAGACCTTGTCGTGGCAGGCGCGCGCGGCGGAAGACCTTGTCGCGGCGGGCGCGCGCGGCGGATGCATGCGGCACGGCTGAGGCATGCGGCGGACGAGCGCGGCAGAGGTGCACGGTGGAGGATGGCGATGTTGACGTCAAGCCCCTGGTGTCGCTCCGTTTCGACACGTGCTTCAGAGTTTACCACGTCGATCGCAGCCGCGGGGAGTCCAATAGCGCAGACGTCGGTTGATGAGTAGTCGGCTTGGAGGTTAGCGGCCGACGGGTCGTTGACGCGGGCACCACTAAGCTCCTTCGTGATGTCAGCGACGAGCATCGCCGAGGGCGATGACAATGACAAGCCCCTACTGTCAGCCGTGCCTGTGGTGAGGCCGCGTGCATCGCTGTTGCTGACGTCGTTCTCGAGCTTCTTCTCGACGTCATCCTAATTGACATGACTTCTTGCCCGTGTCCCCACGGTCGGCGCCAACTGTCGTAGGTACGAGCCTAGACAGTAGATTTGTGGCACCCCCGGTCGGCTACAGCGACCGCCGGGCGTGCGGGGGACAAACGAGCGAGAGCCAACACGCGCGAGACAGTCGACGACGCAAAACGGTATTCGTGTTAAGGCATGAAATGAGAGCTTTCAAATGGGGAAATGGAAAAGGGATCCCCTTCTCTCCGCCCCCTGGGGGGTATTTATAGGGTTTGAGAATGAAAAATGGAAGATTACAATTTTGCCCTCACAGGAGAGGGAATTTACAAGGGCATTATGGTCATTTGCTCACTCCTAAGGAATCTTGAGAGAATATTCCCAGGCATCTTTTTAGGAGAATCTTCTTGGATGGCGAGATGGTCCCACGTGCGGGCTCGCCGAAGACAGTCCCACCGCGGAGTCAACCCTGACGCGGGGCGCGGACTTGACGGAGACAGCCCCGACGCGGAGCGTGGGCTCGTCGGAGTCAACCCTGACGCGGGGCGCGGACTTGACGGAGACAGCCCCGACGCGGAGCGTGGGCTCGTCGGAGTCAACCTTGACACGAGACGCGGACTTGACGGAGACAGCCCCGACGCGGAGCGTGGGCTCGTCGGACGCAGGAGGGTGTCAACGAAAATCCTAACGGCGCGGCAGCGATTCTGAACAGTGTCGATTCGGACTAGCGCGGAAAACCTCCCCCAACAATATTAGACTTAGGTCTATCTTTCTTAGGTTGTAATCAAGTCTTTGTTTTATCAAAATTGAGGCAGGGCCTCCCCTCTCGACCGAATTTTTTTAAATCTATCTTAAATAGCTTGCAATTGATGCTCTACTTCATCAGCTGAACCATTGAACATATTGCAGATTCAGCAAATACGCCGCCGTTACCTGATACACAGAGCTCCAATGATACAACCACATCAACTGCAGCTAACACATCATATGTGCATAGTCATGGCACAATTGTAAAACCAGAGCAGTCGACAGCTGAATCATCTTCCCAACATCAAACCACCACTACAACCACCACTACAACCACATCAGCAACAGCTAGCACATCGTCTACAACCACATCAACAGCAGCTAGGACATCATCTCACACAACGTCTGCTACAGGTGCTACCAGGATCATAGTCATGCAAGATTATCTTTTATGGATTCTCATTTGATTACTTTATTGGTAATAAACTGCAATGACTATATTTGCAAAATTATATCGGTAATAAACTGCAATGACTATATTTGCAACTTAAGGTAATCCTTAGCTAGCAGTAAAACAACCTTTTTTAGAAATGGTAAATGTACCATATTGTTTTCCCATCTGACATCTCTACTCGCAAACCTTTAAATTTTTGTAAAATCCGTGTCACTAACAAGTAACAAATGCACTGTGCAAATGTAGAAACATTTTTTTTTCGAACGTACGGCAGGAGCTCTGCCTTTCTCATAGATTAGAAGTAACCGAAAATAAGTTAGTTAGTTACAAGATGATGCAAAGAACACGAACAGAGATGAAACCAGAAGAGCAGACATGAGTAGGAGAGGAGGGGCGGGGACAAGACACAAAAGCGAAGCAAGTCAACTCAGGAATCGGGGGCTTCAGAGAGCCAAGAAGGGATCCCCAGTATCACTCGACGCTACCGTGAAAGCCATTCTCCTAGCGACAATGTCCTCCTGAGCTTTCAGAGCTACTCTGTCGATGTCCGTGAACTCATTGTTGAAAACCCGTGCGTTTCTTTCTTTCCATATGTTCCACAGAGCGTAGATGACTATCCCGTAGATCATGCGTCTATCTTTCCGCGCTCTCCCTGCACCACAGGATTGCCACCAGTTGACTAAGTCGACTTGGCTTGGTGGAATAAGGATACCCTGCGGCATGCCGTTCATAGTGGCGACCTTGCGAAGCGTCTGTCTGGCGAAGGGACATTGAACTGTAATGTGAAGGGCGGTTTCTTGATCTGTTCCGCACAGAGTGCAAGTATGTCCATTTCCCCAGCCTCGCCGTTGGAGGTTATCCGCTGTGAGGACTTTCTTCCGGAGTAGAAGCCAGACATGTATTTTACATTTTTGTTCTGCGTCCGCCGTCCAAATCGTCGAGGTATCAAAGTGGAAGAAGGATCCTGCGAATTGCATTCTGTAAGCCGACTTTGCCGAGTATTGCGCATTGCTTGTCCATCGCCAGATAGCGGAATCATCCCTTTGTTGTAGCTGGACTTGTTGGATGTGGTTCCAAAGGGAGACGAATTGATGAATTTGCGAGGACGTGGTGATTCGATGCCGAAGAGGTCTTAACCATCTGTTGTCCTCTAGCTCGTATGCCACTGTTCTATTTTTTCTCCTGACCAATTGGAAGAGATCTGGGGCGATCTCATTCGGAGCCGCCTGATGAAGCCATCGTGATGTCCAAAACTTAGCTGTCTTTCCATCCCCTAACTGAATTTCCGCTGACGCTGCAAATAGTCCTGTCTCTATGCCATCACCTGACCCCTGTTGCCTGCACCAAGGTTTGTTTCTTGCGTTCCATTGGCCCCATTGCCATCTTAGACGGAGAGCAGTTCCAAAGCGTTGAAGATCCTTGATGCCCAAACCGCCCAAAGCTCTCGGCCTGCAAACCGCCTTCCAATTAACAAGACAATGTCCTCCCGAGCATGCCTCCTCTCCTTTCCAGAGGAAGGATCTGAACATCTTCTCGATTCTTTTTGTCACCCATTTGTCGAGCCTGAAAGAAGTGAGGAAGTAGACAAGGCACGGCGAGAGGGTCGAGTTTATAAGCGTTAGCCTGCCTGCTCTGGAGAGGAGCTTGCCCTTCCATCCTGTTAGCCTGGAGGACAGCTTGTCAAAGAGAAGCTGGAAATCTACCCTGCGGAGCTTAGAAGTGTGTAAAGGTAGCCCAAGGTAGGAACACGGAAAATGCGCCACTTGGGCTTGTATGCTCTGAGAGATGTCTAGGATGTCAACCTGTGAACACCTGATGGGATACATGCAGCTTTTCTGGATGTTCGTTTCAAGCCCTGTCGCCTGCCCGAAGATTTGGAGACAACTCTGGATCGCTAAAAGTTCTTGTCTGTCTGGGTTTGCGAAGATTGCCGCATCATCTGCGTATAGGGATATTCTGAGGTCGTTATCGATGCCTGTGATTGGCTTGATGAGGTTGGCTCGTATGGCTTGTCGCAGCAGCTTCTGTAGAGGATCAATCGCCAGGATGAATAGCATGGGGGAGAGCGGATCTCCCTGCCGGAGGCCTCGATGATGCTGGATGTTGTCAGAGTATTCCCCATTGATTATGAAGCGACTCGAAGAAGAAGCTAGAATATTAGCCACCCAGTCTCTCCACTTTGGACCGAAACCCAGTCGTTCCAGAAGTTCCAAGAGGTACTCCCAGCTAACCGAATCAAAGGCTTTTTGGATGTCTATTTTCAGAAAAATCCCTGGGATCCCTTTTCTGTGCAGCGCTTTGATGACATTCTGTGTGAAGATAAAATTATCCTGAATACATCGCTTCTTAATGAAGGCACTCTGCGAAGATGAGACGATTTTATCAAGTTCCAAGCCTAGCCTGTTTGCCATGACCTTCGTTATAATCTTCCCGAAAGCATGAATCAAACTGATGGGACGGAAGTCCTTAATTGTGGATGCCTGCTGCTTCTTTGCAAGCAACACCACGTGTGCGTTGTTTAGGAGGTATAGGCCGTTGGTTCGGAGATAACAGAATTGGTTAGCCGCCTGTATAAAATCCTCTTTAATTATACCCCAGAAGGTTTTGAAGAACCTGTTTGTGAAACCATCCGGTCCAGGTGACCTGCCATTTGGGAGCGCATTGATCACCTTAGTGATCTCCTGTACTGTGAAGTCGCTTTCTAGATGAGCCAGGTCATGGCGCTGCACCTCCAGCAGGTCCCAGTTTAAGGAGTGAGGTCTCTGTTTTTTGGTTCCTAGAGCTGCCTGGAAATGCTGGGCGAGGAAGAGCTTCTTCTCGGCCTGGTTGAACACATTTTGACCATTGATTTGTAGGCTGGAAATGGTGTTCCTCTTTCTGCGCGTGTTGATTTTGAGGTGGAAGAACTTCGTGTTAGCGTCACCATGTTTAATCCACTGTGTTCTGGATCTCTGCTTGACCCTCATCTTCTGAATGGCAGCTAACCCAAGAAGCCGCGCCCTTAGCTTGGCTCTAAGAACTAATTCGAGCTCAGATAAACTCCTACTTTCTTGTGCTCTATCCAGTTGTAGGATGATCTCTGCAGCAACTGCAAATTGTAGATGAACGTTTCCAACAAGGTTAGCACTCCACTTCCTGAGCGTTTTTGCAAGCCTAGAGAGCTTGGCATGTAACCGGATCAGAGCATCAGCAGGAGCTAGGACTCGGTGCCAGCAGTCATGGATCACCTGATGAACCCCTGGGACATCACACCACCAATCCTCAAACTTGAACGAGCGGATTGGGGCTGACATGAAGGAACCAAGAAGCAAGAGTGGGCTGTGATCCGAGATCAAAGATGCCAGGGCTTGAAGGTGAGAGCTGCTAAAAACCAAGTCCCAATCTGGAGTGCATAACATTTTGTCGATGTTGGTGAAGGTTGGGTTGTGCTGCCCATTGGACCAAGTGAACGTCCGACCATGAAGATGGAGCTCACGGAGCTGGAGCGAGTCTACCGCAGCTCTAAACCTTCTTAACAGCCGAGTGTTAATCTGGTTATTGCTCTTGTCGGAGGCTCGAAGAATGAGATTAAAATCTCCGACGATCAACCATCTGGGCGAGGCCCTGTGCTTCATATTCTTCAACTCTTGAATGAACTCTAACTTGTCCTGTTCGGACTGTGGTCCATAGACTGCAGTACATGTCCAGAGGAGGTCATTTTCGATGTGCCTGATATCTGCTGAAATTGAGAACGATGCTGGTGATATATTGGCCATGGTAAAGACTCTGTTAGAGCTAGCAAGAATTATCCCTCCCCTTGTCCCATTAGCCGGGAGCGCGCAATAATTTTCGACAAACTCTGTTCCTAGCGTTTGCTGAATTAACTCGTCATCAACGGAGCTCAACTTCGTTTCCTGTAGGCAAACCAACGTGGCTTTGTTTTGCTGTATGAGCTCTCGGACTACATTTCTTCTAGCGGCGTTGTTAAGACCTCTAACGTTCCAGGAAAGCAGGCGAAGACGGCGCTGCGTCATTTTAACCTGAAATGCAACCAATCTGTGGTGTGCCTGTGTTTACGCTTGGGCCTTGAGGCCCCTGCGTGGAGAGCGAACTTGAGCAGCATCTGGAGTACATTAACAGAGAAAGCAACAGGTAGATGCAAAAGGGAGGCCCTGTAATTCCTGAGCCACAAACATCGCGAAAGAACTAAAGGACTGCAAGGCCGCGCCAACATACTGGCAGCGGGGCTACAACAGCTGGAATCACCATTCCTGGGTTCCCTGATACATAAGACCCCTGTGACATAACCTGGGGAGAAGTCTGCTGAGAGGCAACATCTAAAACTGGAAATACATGGTCTTGAGTTCATAGCAAAAGGATTACAACAAGAGCTTAGCTCCACATCCAGAACTCAGGCCGCAGCCCTGAGCACCGCAGAGACATCGACTTTCCCTAGCACTCCTGCGAGAGTGGCGAACGCCACGACGTTGGACTCGTTCAGTGGCTGATTGAACAGCTCCTTGTACCTTGCGAAATCCTCCATCCCTGGTTCAGCATTGGCAAATGTAGAAACATAAAATATGCCCAAGAAGAGTTAACAGAGTTTCATGGAGCATACCAACCTACACTCCTTTCCATGAGAGAACAACACAGACAACAGATCAGGAAGTTATACACATAACTTATCCATGTTAATTGCAGCATCACAGTTTGTTTAGGACCAGTTAATCGACTAGTATCTCAATGTAGTGAACTAGAGTAACGAAAAATAGAAACATCGCATGCAGGATTCATTCAGACAGAGGTAATGGAAGTGGTAACCGGGCAGCAAGTCGAAGGTGGAGCTGTGACGGATGCAACTCACCTACTTGGCAAAGAAGGTAGGTCTGATTAGTATACATGAGCTACTGTTATTTAGAGATGCATCCTGTTATTTAGAGATGCATCCTGATAGTGGTAATTTTATTTGTTTACTTTCAGATGTTCAAGGAACTGCAGCAACAACCTTTGAGAATGGCTCATTTCCTAGCCAAGCAATTCCTACATCAGGTTTCATACAAATCCCAAGTGAGCCTGTGATAGTTGCTCCCTCTTGTTTTTAAAACCATTTAGGTCTTCCTGTTTATCTGATGATCAAGTGTTGCCTTGTACAAGGTACCATCCCCAGGGGCGAACCAATTCCTCGAGCAGCAGATCCACCTCATCATCTTGTATTACCAGTCTCTGATGCTACCGCATCTGTGAATCCACCTGCTCCTACATCAGAACAAAGGGATGAATGGGATATACTGAAAGCCATAGTGTATGGAGGCTTAGTCGAATCAGTCACCAGCCTCTCTATTGTTTCAGCAGCAGCAGCAAGTGGTGCCAAAACATGTCAGTTACTTTCTCCTGCATCCACATGTTTGCTTAATGAATGGCACTATTTTGACACTGATATATATTGTTTCATCTAATGAAATTCTGTTTTTCGTTTGCCTGCAGTGGATATATTCATCTTGGGCATAGCCAACCTTATTGGTGGACTTCCTCTCATTTTTCACAATGTAATAAACTTATCTCTTGGTTGAATTTCACACTGTTTATTATGATTACAGAAAATTTACCCATGATCAAACACTGACATACCGTTTCCTTGTCGATAACAGATCGCGGATCTCAGAGATGTTGGCGATGTGGATGGAAATGATGAGCAAATCGGCCACTACTGGTTGCAACTTGGAAGACGATCGAAATTTCTGCTGCACATGGTCCTGGCCTTGCTGTCATACATCCTGTTTGGGCTACTACCACCAGTCCTGTACGGATTGTCATTCCGCAAGAGTGACAACAGGGAGAACAAGATGATGGCAGTCGCTGCTTCTTCCCTCGTCTGCATTGCGCTGCTAGCAATCGGAAAGGCGCATGTTAAGAGACCCAGGACCTATATCAAGACCCTCATGTACTACCTGACGATCGGCGTGAGTTCGTCTGGGCTGTCGTACATCGCAGGCGTGCTGATAACAAGGTTTCTGGCACACTTTGGCCTGATTGATCAAGGTGCATCAGCTGCTCCTGCTCCTCCAAGTTTGTCCTTCCCTTATGCAGTGGGTGCAGAAATATCTGCCTGGGCTTCATTCTGAAACATCTGCCTGGGCTTCATTCTCAAGTCCGAAGTTCCTGTGGTTGGTGACCACTCGTACAAAATGAAAACACAAGAGTTCAAGAGATAGTCCTGAAGAAACATCCGGCTGGAGCTGGTAGCTGTTACTTTGTTGTAATTTCGTGAATAGACTCCACAAAGTTTTGATGCTTTTCTGAAAATTTGTCTCTACCGTCGGGGTTACTATCAGTTACTTTTGAGCAGGAAAAACAAAAGTTCCGTCTTGCCCTCTTTTCTTGAAGATAGTTCAAATTCTGAAAAGAAAAAATCCACCTGTTCTGAAAGAATAACATCCATTTTAGCCTATTAGCTCACATTAATAAATCAAAATATGAGTAAATATCCTCCAAAAAAGAGAGAGTAAATATCATCTTATACACCATCGCAGTGTCACAACTCACAAGCAGCATTGCAGCTAATTAGCCTAGACCACAAAATCGATGGTGACACTATCCCGGCTACATATTTCAAATTGCCTCCTATATACAGATATCCTGAGCTAAGAGAGAATTGGCAACAAAGACTGCACAAAAAGGCCGAAAGGATGATGGGGGTGGTAACTGGTAAGTCTTGTCTAGATTTTGGCAGATGAAAAACCAATACTAAGGCAACAGCAGCTATTGCTTAGGAGCAGGGTCCCCTGTCCAGTAAGTCTTAACAGCCACAAGGATCTTCTCCGGGTTGAATGGTCCAGATTCATGATCCATGATTTGACTCTTCCATCTCATGCCTTCGGTCATAGCTTGTATCTTCACCAAGAACTCCACATTGTCCCTGAAGATCACCGTCCCTTCAGGCCTTAGAATCCGGTCCATCTCCAAGAGAATGTATGTTATGTCACACCTGCAACCATTGCACCATAGTTCAAAATTAGCTGTCAAGGGAATCTAATTATGCCATGGCTTAGCTAATAACCATTGTTGTTATGTCCCCTCTCTACTTGCTTAAGATCAACTTACTTATAGTAACCCAAAATGCAAGCATGCAAGAAACGGAACACATCAAGATAGATGCATTTGAACTCTAGAGAAAAACCTAGCCAGATCTTTACCCAAGTGGATAAACCATGGCATGGAAGGAAATGTCTAGAGCGTGTTAGCATAGGAGAATGAGGAAAAAATTAAACTGCATGGTTATTTCATTACCTATCCTGATAAAAGCCGAATACTTTATCAGCATGGATGAGGTCATACGTCCTCGGATACGTTGAGAAAGCTTCACACCAGTCCTGGTACGTACCAATGAACCCCCGTTCATAAATAACACCGAGGGTGTCATGAACAGAGCCTGCAGGCACTACGTTCATCACCCAAAGTAGATACTTCATTAGTGCAGCTGCGAAACCTCCCATCCCTGCATTCATGTCCATCACGTTCCTGTACCGCCCCTTGGCCAATGATGGAATCAATTTCTTGTAGTAGTCCACTCTCTCTGCCCACAACTTGTTGTCCTCTTGGAACTTCTCAGGGGTAAGCCCTGAAACTGAACCTCGAGTTATTCTCGGGGGAACAGCAAATGCTCTTTTTGGCCATTTTTCGAGAGCTCCACCAGCAACTTCTTTGCTTTTCACATCTGGAAGAGGAGATATGCATGTCTCCAACTTCTTGTACCTATATAGTCACCAACTCAATTAGTTCACTGATCAAGAAAATATCAGAAGAAAGCCTTGTGATGATCCTGAGATCTAAGTATGTATGACTGTACTAGCGTGCTGCTAAGTTTCCAGAATGACGAGTTACTGTATGATTAGAAGTTAAATGAACCATAAGCCAGAGGAAGTATTATATAATGTTATATAAACTGAAAGGAGAGATACTAATACTTAACTTCACCTAAAACACGTCATTCGGAATGGTTCTAAAAGAGACTAAAAAGAAACAGCCTGTTGACCGAACATGTTCAGTTATTTTCCTTTTCAAAGGATGGGAGATTTATCTATTATTTAAAGCAGCAGGTTGGTACAAAAATAATCTTGTTAAAGCTGACCAGGCTCTCTATTTCAGAACTGCCAGAAAGACAAAGTAAATCTACACTTAAACAAACTAAGCCTTCTCAGAAAGTACAGACGATGGGTTGCTGCAATCCTGTAACCAATAGAGTACTCAAGAGAATAACATAGCAGAAACCTTACCAAGCAGAGTCCACATCACTGCTTTTACAAATCTGTGGAGCTTCATAGGCTTTCCGACTATTAGCACATTCAATGTGGTTGATAGGTTTCTTCCATATAGCAAGGTCATCTTTTTCTATCACCTTCTTCCAGCAGAGGCGCTTTGCTAAGTCCTCAATCTCATCTTGCTCTTGCTTCAGGTCTTCTTCTGTTCTTTCCCACCCCTTGGAATGCCTCTTCCAATGAATTGGAGGTCCAGAGAGGATCCAGTAGCCTCCTGGTCTAAGAACTCTGTCTACTTCAACTAGATAGATACCATCTGTCGAGGACAATCATAAGAGATTAGCTCCGTTATACATTCATTGAACTTGTGTTCAATGCAATGTAACCAGAAAAGCCATAATGAAGACATGAAAGAACTTACCAAACTTGCTCCATGGGATCAAACATCTAGAGCAGTGTGCCATGTCAAATGCTCTAGCAGGGTATGGGATTCTTTCAGTTGCCATCACTCCAATCATGGCTGGCACTCCCCGCTCCAATGCAAACTGTACCTGTGCTTCATGCGAATCCCTTGGTGCAAATGACATGGTCATGATGCCCCTCTTAATAAGATAAGCACCCCAACTTGCCACCTGAACAATAGCCAAGATACTATCATCCCCAAATCTTAAACCACTACATCACAGAAATTGATCGAGCCACTCACCCCACATCCAGTATCAAGTGCAGTTCTGATGTTGCCGTCAGTTAATGATATGAGAGCATTGATGTCATCAATATACGCATCAGCACCATGCGGGAACATTGTGCCACCGCCAGGGAATCTAAATCGGTCCCCCTCGACTTGAATCCAGTTCTGGACAGCCTTCTTGATACTCAACTCCCGATGAGGAATGTTATCATACCAAGCATAATCCCGACTCTGCGGCCACTTGAAGGGATTCTTATAGTTTGGCGGTGCAGGGATCAGGCACCTGAACAGCTCCTCTTTCTTAGGGCAGTGCCTCTCCCTGTACTGCATCATTGTCTTTGTAAACTTCCTTGCCTTCCTTGGATCATGGCAAGGGGTATACTCACTGTACTTCAGCTGGCAAGGTGGGATTTTCTCTGGTGCAAGTGACGACTCATTGAAGCCCACTTCATGGTGGGCTTGGAAATCAAGACGAGCATCTGATGATCGCACTGATGTGGTGCTGGAAGTGCGTGAAATGGCATCATCGCATTGGGTTTTAGTGTACACAATGGATGACTTTATATTAGATGCGGTGCCTTGCCAAGCACCAAGAATGTATGCTGCAACACACAAGCCAATCACGCCTATGGTCAATGTTACACGCATCCTTTGGAACTCTGGATGGTGAACCTTGGAGGATCCGCTCTGTTCTTTGGCCATTGGACCTGCAAGAAACTGCAACTCAGCACATATGGAGCAATACTAGCATATGCAGGGGCTTAAATTAATTGAGCAAGTGGTTGAAGAAGAGCACAAAATGAGGTGATCAGGAACTCTGAAACATTACCAGCACAGCAGAGCCATAAAACCTCACAGTTTTGGGACTGGGCGCGCGGGAAATCAAAACATACAGGAACTAAGAATCCTCTACTGATAGTTTCCCGAAAAAGAAAAAGAAAAAGAATGCTCTGTTGATTTTCTGTAGGGGTACTCTATCGTCTCATTGCAGGAACTTGGCAGGAAAAAAGAGTATCTTTTCGGTGAATAAAAATCCATCCTTTTTATGAAGAGAGGAGGAGGGATGGAAATAAGATCGGGTGACAATCCTTATCTGTAGTTGCGAGATCTCAGCCCAACATGAAAGAAATAAAAAGCGAGTTGAGATTGGATTCTTGAAATCCCTCTCAGTGTCATCTCTAACGGAAAGCAGGAAGAGAAAGGATTGGAAAGGGGAAAGTGTGAGTTGGCGTGTGGTTACCTCTCCTCCTGTAGTTCAAGGAGACGAGAGGAGAGGAAAGCCACAGCGGCGGCGGCGGCGGCGGCGCACTTTCCCCTGGGCACTGGCACTGGCAGTGGGTGCAGTATGGAGTCAAATCGATGAGGAATTCAGCCACGAAAGCTCACATGATCCGATCTGACGATGGATAACAATCAACGGAAGGCGAGGCAGGGAAGGAATGTTTTGTTTTAGTTCGATCAGTCAATCTAGTCAATTTCAAAAAAGGAAAACAGTAAGGGTGTGTTTGGTAGCTGGCTTCCCTGATAATATTTTACCTTATATAAGTTTGTGGTTGTTTGGTAGACTGTATATCTATATGAGCCATGCTCACCTCATACCAAAAGGCCCTTCTAGGCTTCTAGCCATGCCCATCAGAGAACCAAAATTCGAGCTTCTCTCCCGAGCTCTGCTCGTCCGAAACAAAAAACTCATCCCCGCAGAACCCAGCGCATTCGCGTCTCTCCCCAAAAATTCACCCCCAACCCCCTCCGCCCTACTCCATCACTCCACCTCCTCCGCTGCCGCCTCACTCTGCCTCCTCCGCCGCCGCCTCACTCCGCCTTGGCCACCCTTCTCCTGGGCCTCCGTCGGCGCCGCCTCCTCCACCTCGGCTCCCTCCGCACCGCCTCGTCCGCCGCCACCTCCCTCCGTGTCGCCCTCCCTCTGCGCCGTCTCGTCGGCCACGGCCTCCCTCCGCCTCGGCTTCCTCGACGCCGGCCCCTCCGCCTCGGTCTCTCGACGCGCCGCGTCCCTCGTCTCAGCGCCTCGGCCCCTCCGCCTCGGTCTCCTGACGCGCAGCTCGTCACCCGCGCGCTCACCGTGCGCCGCGCCACGCCGCTTGAGCTGCCGCATCTCCTCCGCGTCGACGCCTCCGAGCAGAAGCAGCCATAGCCGGAGCCGCTCTCCTTCGCGCCGACGACGACGGCGTACATCTCGACCAACTTCGAGTCCGCCGCCATGAAGGCCGCTGCCGACGCTGCCTGGCCGCACGTCGTGCCGCTCGGGGACGTTGGCAGGCGGCTGTTCCGCGCCGCCCCGGGCTCACCGGAGATGGCGCGGGTCTCACATGCCTTGATGCAAATTTTGCTAGTGTGGATGATGCAATTTTTGCTAGTACAGATGACGCAATTTTTTGCTAGTGTGGATGATGTAATTTTTCAGCTTGATGATGAGGCCTCTTAAACATTTTCTCTAATGATATTGCTTATACATGAAGTATTTTTTGATCGGTATACATGAAGTATTCACCTAAGCTTAAGCATTCTATGAAGTATGGATTGCTTGAGGTAACAACGCATGCGCAAATTGCAGATATGAAACATGGATGGGAGCTGTGAAGAAGTGACAGCTTTTAACAACTGATACGGGCAACCAAACACATTCTCAGCTTAACATGTCCTAAGTTATACAGGCAGTCAAACAACATCTCAGCTCAGCATGTCTCAACACATACAGGCTACCAAACACAGCACAGTAGTATCCACTCAGCATGTTTAGACTCAGCATGTCTCGTGAGAGATAGCTATGCCAGAGAGATACAGACTACCAAACGCACCCTAAACCCTTGTGTTTTGTTTAGTTTAGTTAGTTCTGTTACATTCCTGGATTACTCTACTGGTCATGGGCGAGCCCGGGCCACACCCATACCCGTATATCTGAGCCCCTTGGGACTCATTGTCATCCTGAATGCAGGAGGTAGCTCAGAAGCACAATTAGTTCTATCATTAGTATAGGAGAGAGAACGTCGACCCTTATTATCAAGGCAGTTAGATATAACTTTTGAACGATTTGTGTCTTACGCTGTACTTAATGAAGCTTTTATTTTATATGTTTTTTGAGTACTACTTGTATTTTTAACCTCGTGGCCTTTTTGCGGCATGTATCTTAGAAATTGAGATGCACACACGATTGATTCGGGTATTAACTCGTGTTGGTTTTTCCGATTAGAGTTGTATCTTGTTTAAAGATATGGTAACACTCTTTTTCCTCAATGAGGTTGTTACATCAGTTTTTTGTTTAGTTGGTGCGTATTATATGTAGCTAATGTTATTGCATTGGGATCTGGGACTGTCCTTAGGAGTCTAGAATATGGTTTTATTTTTGTTGGTTGACTAAAGCTATATCATCTTTGTCCACCCCTTTCTCCATCTCCTATTTGCTAGAGGCGGCGATAAAAAATAGGGAAATACATAGGAGGCCGCTGGATATGAAGAAGAGTGCCTATGGTGATATGGTTCGCTCGAAGCACTCTTCAGAACACATATTCACGCTATTAGCTTTATATTAGGAATTTTACTTTTTGTAGGTGATAATTGATTACTACAATTAAGTAGAAACCAGACAAAGTACCCCCTAGACCAGGGCGTAGATTGGACTTTTTCTTATATAAGCTGAGTACCACTTTTATTTATGAAAAAGAGGGCATGTACACAAAAATTCCGCGATGATTGTCTATTTGTAGGAAGGTTGGCAGGTCGCTGATATTTTTAAGCGTAAGTCACATTTTTAATCCATTAAAACCAATACCAACAGTGCAGTGACAACTTTGGAAGGAAGCGATTGTTGCGCCAGCGTTCAGTTCTTGCTCTAGTAGTAGGAGGTTTGTTGCCGTAGCTAGTATATTCGTTGGTCCTTGAGTAGTTGCAGTCATCAACTGTGCCCTGCCAGTAAGGTAGTAAGCTGGGTTAGACAAAGATCTCTGCCAGTATGGATGCACGCTGAAGGACCTGAACTGGAACTGAGATGTTCATAAGTTTCATTTTCAATGGGAAAACTAGGCCTCTGCCCTTCGATTCTAAAAATATGGTACATCAATACTCTATCTTAGAGTTAGAAAAAGATTCACGAACAGAAAACAAAAATCTGGTACAAAACAAGCAACACAATCCGGACATGAATCAACATAACCAAAAGATCAGGCATCATCAATCTCCTCTAGAACCTGAAAACTCATACACCATGGATGACAAAGATGATCTCGATCACTGAACAATAGAAATACTCAGAATCAACTGAGTGATTAAACAAATCAAAAGAAGAAGAAATGTTCCCTGGCCCCAGTCACCAGCCACAGAGAAAGAGGGCAGTGAAGGATGGGAGAACCAGGATCTCAATCTGCAAGCAGCACAACGACTCCAATGCCACGACAAACACAGGCAAAGGGTAACCTGCCATTTTGCTCGCTTAAACTCTCAAGAAATCAATCAAAAGCAACAACCACAAAACAAAACGAAAAAGATCCGCGATGTCCAGACCAACAAATCACCAACAGTTTTGAGCAACAGATGACTTCCTTGGGTAGAGAGATATTTCATCTCATGCTCCAAACGAACCCCCCATATACATAGGCGAGGCCCTAACAAACTCAATCTATCTTCAAGGAAACAAACTTTATCGAAGGAAACAAACCAAATCCCCACTAAAAAAGGTAGAGGCTTATCTCTAGGTCCCCTGCTTCTGCAGGCTGATCTGTTGCTGTGGGCTTAGGCTTGGGCTTGGGTCTGCAACGCTTATGTGGACGCTATCCCAGCCTCATTTCCTTAGTATACTCAGATTTACTTGTATTTCTGATAACAGGAAAAATCCTGCTAAGTGAAGCCAGTACCAAGAACATGCAACCAAAGTTGCTAACAGGACGAGATGTATGTACAAATGACAGGACGGCTCAGTGATCACATACAGGAGAATTCCAAGATCTAACCACCATCCTTGTGATACAACTTTATTCACGACCTCTTTGGAAGGAAAACCAGTATCAATCCTGACTATACATTTGGCTCTTCACAGACCCTGGTGGCACAAGCTTCTGTGCTCAATCACCCTTCTGATGGTCAACATCTCAAAATTACATTATTTATCAAGAGTATATTTCCTTCAACTTCTTGGACAGACCAGGAAGTTCCTACCGACTTGACTATACCGTCATTCGGCTACAGGAATGAAAGCCGATTTACAAGTTTCATCACCCTACAAAACACACAACACATATCTTATACAAGCCGTTCCAGGAGTATTTTGCATAACTGTATCCTTTACTTGGTTGCTACAACTACTGAAGACATATGCTTATAATTCATCAACATTTTCTACCTTGTTCTGTCTTATGTTCCAACAGATTATCCCAACGGCTTTTGAGGATCTCATATGCGTCTGAACATGGAAGAGCTATTACACGGGAGCCACAATCTGTTGGCAACTCGATCACCAAACCCAACCGCAGCAGTGTCTCCATAGCTTTGTCTATAGGCATTTCAATCTACAAGGAAATCAAAGCTCACTTAACGATTTCATGACAACCAGAAAATGCAAGGAAGAAATCGACTACCACCTTCGCCTTAAATTTCTCATACATAAACTGCTCACAGGTATCTCTGATGCTTTCACGAGATGACACCTGCATGCATGGAATCAGATAAAAGGAATCAGTAGCATGTCACTTAGGTCTCAGGTACTGAAAGCAAACATGGCATACCTGATACTTCTTTCTGCAGAGTAACATAGCATATGCCAAGAGTGCTTCTTTATACTGTACAAAAACAATTGAGGGGGTTTCCTTGCTTAAATACTGAGTGAAATGCACAAAATTTATGCTTTTGGCAGTCCATTGAATCGCACCTGTTGTTGCTCAGAAGCATCGAGAAGAAAGTAAACTGAACCAAAGCCACTTGCTAATGTCTTCTCATAGAGTGTCTTATTGACCAGAAGCTGGAGAAGAGATATAGTTAGATAAATGATCTTCTGTTGTACTGAAAAGTACTTTACAAAGAAAAGCTTACGATGACAAGTCCCAATTTTACTATAAAAAACATCTTCCACCTATTAATGAAGTTCTGATCAAAGAAATAGTCCACATGCATATTTTCTGCACTCCACCATCTCTATTAAAAGATCTTACGAATATAAATTAATTAAATGTCATGAGATCGTGATTTTCATAAATTTTCAACTTAACAAGCTTTAGCATTTATAAATGCATTGTTTTTATGCAAGTGCTGAGGAGTCAGAACCAACTATATCCGCCACACTGTGCAAATTGAGCCATATAGCTATTTGTAAATTTGTCTATACATAAATGCTTATATATTTGTGAAATTTTAATTTTATGCAATCATAAAAGAATGTAAACGATTCACCTGGTATCTATCCCTGGTCTGTTTGTAACCCAGTGTCACACGGAACACAAGTATTGCGAGTGCAGTAAAAGCAGCTATATCAAGAAGAAAAGCTGACCTGCATTACCATGGAAGAAATATAAAGAATGTTATTAGTTTTGTTAAAATAAGAAGTAATTTCCCTAAAATTACTGGTACAAATAACATACTTACGGAGATGAGGCTAAACTCTCAAATTTGTAGTTGACGACATATGCCAACAATCCTATTACGGTAGCTATATCCAGCCTTACCTGTATTAAAGAAAAAGCTATCAACAAACCCAAGTGCGGGAAAGAAAAGAGTAGTGTATTATGCTCCTGTAACTAGAATAGTTGTTAGTTATTATACAGATACATGAGATAATAACATAAAAGAGTCAACTGAGAATTACTGTATCAAGGATGCGGAAGGACAACTTTTTGTGAGGAAAAACCACCTGCAGACAAAGTTCAGATGGTAGTTACTATGATTTTCGTCAATATTCTCTTAATGCAAAAACACGATTTTCTCTTGCATGTTCTCAAAAGACAGAAGTACTATGATGCCAATATATTCTGAACAGTGCAAGAGGTTTTTGCAAGCTGTCTCAGTACTTAAATCTGAATTGAAGTGTTTTGGCCAAATTTTCCATCTTAATAACCATAATAGATAGGTATTATGATCATTGTATTGTAAATGTAGACAACACTCAAATGTTTCTTCCATAGGTCTGAGAGACTGAGGCAATTACTGGCAGATCTGGGATGGGAATTCTCTCGTAAATTTTTAACTGTGGCGGCAGCATCTCAGATTTGTCCCTCTCATTGCTTTGAGCAGCCTCGTCAGCATAAAGTAGGATCAGTTCTTGGAATGCTGGTTCCTGGCAAAGAACAAAATGGTCTTATGTATCTTCTTTGCAAACTATTTTCTTAAAGTAACAACTTTGTTGAAGCTTAATGGCATCCCATAGTAAGTACAAACAGAGCAACAGATAATCATTTGAATACTGTCATTTTTCTGTCAATAAAAATATGTCTTGAGTATTTGTGGCAAAGGTTGTGTCCATGATATGGCACATTTAAAATGTTTCTTATGCTTTTGTATCTCACTATCTGTGCATGTGATGCAGGATTCAAGCTTATGATAATGCTCAAGCATTTAATAAATTAACATCAAACCACTCAACCCACTCTTTTTCACACAACACGGCGGATGCTTCACAATCATATATGGACATTTATATTAATCACCTACTAGTAAGAAAGAGGTGTTCAGAAATCAAATCCCCAGATACCTGCAGAGTGGACTTGCCAAACAGAATGCCAAAGAAGCTTTCACTATCTCCCACGCATTGTTGTCACAAGATTCTCTGCTTGCTGGCTCCCATATATTTGCAAGGGTAATTCTAGGCAGAAAATTTGACCTGAAGCGAAAGCAAAATATGCTTCATAAAATTCATAAACATTTAGTGGTCAAGTACCAAAGTAGGCACAACAAATTAACAGGGAAAACACTACTAAGATATAATTTCTCGAGCAATTATTTTAATGTTGATTAAAGCAAACTTATTTCAAGAATTAAATTCCCAAAAAGGAAAAAAAAAGAGAAATATGGGCAACAGCAGTACTTCAGAGTCCTGATGGCCTGGAAAGATAGGCGTCACAGGAAAATAAGAATGCCAAATAGGCTTCGAAAAATATGTAAGTTTCAATAAGAGCTTGGTTACGAGCTTCTTAGTCAGAGCCTGGGCCGACTACTTTGGACAAAAACTATTGCAGAGGTAGATTGCCAAAAGTGATATCAATCAGAAGTGAAAGAAGTGCCTTTAAATAGCAGAAGAAAACCAATAAATAGCAGAAGAAAACCAACATCTACTCGGGATCTAACCTCACATAGCCTTCAGAATGTTTTGTTTCAACATCAGATTTTATTGTCGCTTCTGGTAGAGACGGGATTAATCCTGTCCACGTAAGCAGTCTTCTTAGAAGTCTGCCACGAGGACCAACAGGTGACAGAAATCCTTCATAACGAGAGACCGCCCTTTGTGCAGCAATCCAAATAGGAAGATCAGCATCTGGTAATTGATCAGATGTAAGCTTGTCCCATGAAGAGTTTTCTATCAACAACAATGAATTCTCTGCATAAGTTTGCTCTTTCAGCCAGAGCTTCAGTTTGTCAATCCAGATCTGAAATCCCTGGCTCCCTGTTGATCTTTTCAGTGCCTGCCATCAACTAAAATAATCACATACAATTAGCTAAAGTTGTTAGGTACACGCAGAATCATAAGAGTAACGGGTCTGCCTGGATTGTGAGTCGAGACAAGAGAATATAACATGAATATCAATGTATAACACATTACCCAGGCATGGTGGAAACTGCGGTACGTAAATTATCACAGTATGTATATCCTATCTTAGTTTGAATACTCTGGACAGTTCAATTCGCAACTATTTAAGACAGTACAGGAATAAATGAGTTAAGTCAGGTTGCGATAAATGAGCTAAGTCGGAATTTGATTAAATGCCAGGCGAGCAAGATGTAAGGAATAACTCATATTCCCAATTAACCTATCAAAACAGAAAGACTGACTGACCTCATTGATCCATTTCCCCAGTTTCCCCAAAGGTTTGGAAAGGCTGAAGAAAATATTCTGTAATAGTTTTGACTGTAGGTAATCAAGTTTCTCTACCAACAATAGGCCTTTCTGGCTCTCAGTTGCATACCCACGCCTGCAAAGATCAAGAGTCAGTTCTACCATGGGAGCTCCAATTTGCGCAACAGACACCAAAGCCAGCATCAAAACTCACCGGAATATTATCGCATTAGATTCAGCTGCCTTTTTCCAGTCAACATAAACCGGCAACGTTAAGAGGTAATCGCTGTTTAGGGAGTAGGTCAAGAGCAGATCTTGCGCGGAGAGTTCTTCAAACTGAGCATTGCGCAGAAGATTCATGAAGGCACGCTGGAAATGAGTCGCAAAAGCAACTCTTTTTTTTTAGCGCACAAGCAATGAATCATTATTAGCTACTAGTTGGTATCAATTCAATTGGATGGGAATGTGTAGCTGATTGGGTGTTACCTGGTGGGAGAAACAGGATCCGGGGATAACCCGAGTAGAGTTCTCCAGTCCAAGCTTCTAGAAAGAAACGATGTTCCGTCGTCCTGGGTCATGCCAAAGAAGGCAGAGCTCTTGCCATTCACCGCCGCTGCTTGGTCATCGCCGGAGACGGAGGAGCTTTGGTCATCCTCCTCCAGATTTGGATGCGTGAGCATGTAATAGGTGCGCATCTCCTCGAGCATCTCCTTGTGCTCGGCGTGTAGAACGGCGTCCAAGCATCTGCAATTCGCACAAGAAAATTGTAACTTTGCTGAGTGCTTTTGTACCATTCTTGAAGCTTGTGCGATTTCACAGAGGAGCGGAGCGGGACTAGCCTTGCGAAGCGATTGAAATCTGCGGTGGCGGGTTCAGAGGGGAAAAGAGATAGGACTGCGTCGAGGAGGGCGGCTTTGTGGACGGCGATGTAGCGCTGGCGCGGCACATGGATGCCGGAGATGCCCTTCTTCCCCTTGTCCTCCTCTTCGTGCTGGTCTTGCTCGTCGCCATGGGTGGTGGGCGCGGCAACGCCAACGCCGTCTCCGTTTTGGGAGGAGGGATCGGAGTCGGAGTCGGAGTCGGAGCGGAGGGGCTCGAATCGGACGGGCGAGAGGTTGCCGACGGAGCAACGGGCCGTGGAGGAGAAGGAGGACCTAGTAGTGTAAGTGGGCGGCGGCGCCGTGGAGAAGGAGGAGATCGGGATGGCGGCAGCGGCCGGCGCCAGCGCCGGTTTGGCGCGCAGCAGGAGCATCCCTTGGGTGGTTGCCCTCCCGCGAAACCAACGGAACGGGTGGCGCGGCGGGGATAACGCCCGCGTGGAGGCACGTCGACGGGCTCCTCAGAGTGGGCCGTGATCTCAGAGTGGGCCGTGATCTCAGAACGAAGCCCATGGAGACGAAAGACATTGGTGCAACCCCGGTGCTCCTCCTGGATTCCATGGTGTACCTCCTCTCTGGTAGCAGCTAAAGCTCAACTGGCACGCATCGCGAATTCATCCATTTACCAAACCAAAATGGTTGACGAAGAAGAAAGGCTCTGCCTTGCTACTTGTTGCAATTTTGATCTCTTGCTGGTTTTGTTTTCTCTTCAGTTTCTTCTTCGGCTGTTTGCCGTGATGTGCTCCTCTCGGGCCCTCCGGACAACACCACCAGCTCACCCTACCTCGCACGGTGGCAAGTTTCAGAAACCGCCGTCGCGGCGCGCCGCTGCCTAGCCGGCGACGCTTCCGGCGAACGGAGTGCCTCCGCTCCGCTTTGTCATGAGTCGATGCCCTGCTCCCTCCTCCGCCTACACCCTCGCCTACGCCAAGTCCGGCTCCCTCTCACGTGCGTGCCCGCCGCCTGTTCGACGCAATGCCGCAGCAGGGACGCCCTTTCTTCCAGTCGCCACTCGCCGCGACCATATGCCAAGAAACGATGGGCTTGCACTGGGAGTTCGCATCCGCGACGATCGCCGGATTACTCCAACACAAGGCGGATGAAAGGAGGCAGTGGGATATTGAGCTCGAGTTGTTGCACCGCCATTGTTCGTCTGCTGCAGGCAGAGCACATCTTCTAACAGAGAAAGGATTCATAAGAAAATCTAAAGCGGCTACTCTAGTCCCAGATGACTTAACAAGGGCCTGATACTTAACTCAGTCTTGCAAGTTTCAGATAGTCGAGGACTTGAAGTCGATAAGTTGCATATCATCCACCATAAAGGCATAAACAAAGTTCGTGATCAGTTGATCACCTTGTTCGAGCTCTGTTCCTCAGGTAATGCAGATATTAGTGGCTAAGAATCTATTAATATGTCTATATTGCCATATATAGACATAACGCTACTATGAATTAAGTTATAGGACAGCAAGGTATGACATTCAAGTATTTTAGCATACTCACTTAGTACTTGTCAAGCAAATGGAAGGAGAATGAATGAGTAAAATGCTTGTTTCTTGTACTAACTACTTTGTCAGATTTGCAGTTAGGTAAGTTCTGTTGTTCTTGGGCACTGGCCAGTGAGCTCCAGTAAAAAATATTCCCAATGATGATTAAGTATAGAAAATTCTTGCAAGAAATTTAGTTAAGATAATGAAAACAAGTTCCTAATTGTAACAAAAACTAGTATCCATCTCAACCTCATATTTGTTTCATCTTGATCGTAAGCTTCCATCAACTATTTATTTGATTTCCTTTTGTTAGCAGCACTTAGATATGACAGGCACTCACTTTGGTACATTTTCTAAGTTGTTTCTTTTCTGTTTGCGTATTTTAATGCATAAAAGTCAAAAATGGTTTCACAGATTGGCTCCTGGTTCTGATCCTTTTTCATGCATCGGTGCTTCAACTCCTGTTGAATCCATTTCCCCCACTGTTTCGTTTGCTCTGTTCATTACCCTTCCCCGGGACGGGATTTTGAGTGATTCTTGGAGCAGGTGCACTATGCTATCTTCAGCAAACTTGCAACTAGTTAATACTTCTACTCTTGTTGCAAAAAACTTGTGGACCGTGATGTTTCAGACCTGTTTGACCTGCTGCTTGTTTCCATTTAACTGTGACCTCCTTTCTTCACGACAAAAAAAAAGCACCACAGTTATCCACTACATTGCAGCCTTTTACTACTTTTGATGACTAGCAACTTTTACCGCCGTAGAGTTTAACAGTTATTAGTTATTATCAGTCCAGGATATGTCTAAGAAACTTTGGCATATAACTGAAAATGTTCCAAAAAGTTGCACAACTACTTCAGTGCTTACATACCATCACAATCTGGAGAGGTATGTAACAAAGCTTCAAGAATTCGAATTCTTGACCAAAGAATCCATGGAGGGAGAGAAGAAAACAACGATGAGTCGTTACACAATAACTCCTTCTAATTGTGTCAGTTTAACCTGATTTATTATTTTTGTGGAATCTTGTTTTTACTGTTTTGCAGAGATAAAAGAAGTGATTATTTGTTCAGGTCTGTTTGTATTGCTGCTGGACGAGATTGAGGCTGTATTCTCTTCCCCACCCTCTAAATCAAGGTAATACCATGTCTTCCTAATTCACAAAAAGAGTGTCTTAATACTGTGGTTGCTTCATGTTGTCTTCCACTTCATGACCTGAACAAATTCTTACAGTTAATGAATATACCTGCAACAAAACTCTGTTGTGCAATGCGTTCGAGAAAAAAAACTCTGTTGTGCAATGCTGAAGGCACCCTGTCGCGAACCAGAAGTTAGAACTTAAAGTTAAATATATCTGAGGTTTCTATATGTTTTTAGCGCATCTAATTCTGACGATGCTTCTTATTTTCTTTCTTTTCTCCAGGCTCTTCTTCCGAAAAGGTTACGTGTGTTAGCTCTGGGGAAAGGCAACTAAAATATAGACTTAACTAGGTAAACACATCTTGTTTGGAACTTTGAAGTTTGCACCATGCATGAGAAGTCAATAAAGTAGCAGTAGCAAACCACCGAGAGGTACTTAGGATTTTGGACAAACAACTGTGCTCACGCTTAAAAGTAACTCAACATAGACTTTTCCATTGGGTACTTTATCCTTGCTTTTTCTGGATGCTTGGTCCCTGGTGGAGTAAACAGCAATCACTGAGAGATGAAGCATTGTCCCCTTGTTGGTTGGCCCCAACGTGAGCTCCACACCACATGCATGCTTGCTTCTGCCTTGAGAGCTAGTCCCATATATTATTGCTTGCTTGTGGCTAGGCAATGGTCTTCATGGGTTGTTGGGTCTATGCCCAACTCAGCTCATGAGTACACTGCTGCCAGGTCGTGGCTGCTGTATGTAGGCATGCCATAGTAATTCCAGGCAAGATACACACGGCAATTATTGTTGCATTTGCTGCCACTGTAGACAGTAGCATTGGTGTTCCCGATCCCCGAGGCAGGGGCAGCCAAGTTAGGACTGGTTTCTCGCCAAATCACTACAAATTTTCCTTGACATGGCATTTCAGCTTGTACAGCTGCTATTTAACCATCCAGGAGCCTGATCTGCCCACCAAATTATATTCAGTTTGACGAAAGCTTTCAGAAACCATGATAACAGTAAACTCCATTGCAATATATATCGTTATGTGTATCTATATTGTGTAGTCTATAGCATGTCAACACCTATAGTTTGCCTAAGTATTTTGATCAGGTGTTTTTTTTTCTAAATGTGCTTTTTATTTTGGTACGTAATACCTAGGCATGTAGAACTTGGCATTCCAAAAAGAAAAAATGAAGTATGCTTGCATTTGGTGGCTTCTTCATTAAGCTTGGCCAAAGATGGGGGGAACATATGCTCATAACCTCAATCATAGCACTAGATTAGGAGTTTAGAGTTAAGACTAACCTAAACCAATGGCATTTGGAAAGGATTACTGGTAGGTCTTCTGGCTTCACGCAGCCCGCATGCCCCAGGTAAAGAATAGATTGAGTTGAATTTCTTGCCTTCTTCTTTTTTTGTTTAGTTGAACTCTATCGATGATATCTTGAATCAGATATTTCATTTTCGTTGTTCTGCAGATGTACTAAAGCTATTTTGCCAATTTTTCTACAGCATTTTCTCGACGAACTGAACAATAGCATGAAACTGGCTGTATGGCATCTTCATCTGAATTGAGTGACCTGCCCTTTGGATCTCAGTGATCCAATTAATTTCTGAGACAGGCAGGATAAAATAGATCGATCTTATTACATTTGGCAATTGGTGGATCTGCATTCATGATTCCATCATACATACTTCTCCAGCATGGGATGAGCACAATAATGAAGTAAGTACATGGATCCTTTTCCCTTCGTTGGATGTATTTTCTTAATTTCTTATGCAGGTCTGGAGTATTGTTCCTAAGAACATGTAGGTGTGTAACATGTATAGGATATACTCCCTTTTATTTTATTTTCCTCGGGAATAAGAAGAGCATATGCATCATTGTCCAAATAGTATATCTAACAAGCTATATGTACTGTGGGAAAACAGCATCGTAGTAAGGAGGATTAATTAGGGAGATAGAGGGGTTGCATGATGGGGGTCTCACATGAAAGCTTTCACGCAGGCATCATTTTATCTTCCTCTACAAACAAACATCACCCTCTCCCCTCTGTCTCTCTCTAACTTAATTATTCCTCCCTCCCCCTCATCTCATCCTCTCATGCATGTTCTTGCCGACCTGGTTCCCAACACTTATGCCTTTTCCATGCCTTCTTTTCAACCTCATACACGCGCACATAATTATATCATATTGTGTTCCCCCTTTTCGCTCTGAAACCGCAGCCACTGACATGCTGGTCAGTATACTTCATGTGTTCCATCATACCATTTACTTCACACAAACTGAATAGTAGTGAGTGAGAGGTGTGATGCATGCGTGAGGGGTAGCGTAGGGTGCGCGGGCTGCATGGCTTGTGGTGAAGTGTGGGGTTCTCACACTATATAAGCTGGAAGCTAAGTTGGTGGGAGGCATGCATGTCTTTGTTGCTCTTATGCATGTTTGCCATCCCCTTAAAGCAACGGCTGGGAAGCATCAACTGCTAGCTTCCCTTCGTTGGTACCACTACGTAAGGGGTCGCTATCTCATTTCGAGCTTTGTGTCTCTAATGCTGTCATCTACTTGCTTCACATCACCCTTGGGCCATAATCACCATGCAACGTGTTCTCTGTGGTAGGTGAGTTCCATGCATTACTGTTTAATCCTTATTGCCGCGTCATTAATTAGCCTTGTAGCCTAATTACTATTACTTTTCTTGAGATAGGCATATCTTTATCGGTAGCTCAATATACAATCAACCTAAATTATCTTTTTACATATCTTTCTGAAGAAAATGATATGCTTTGCTTTTAAATTCATTTCTTAACTTCGTATGTAGATGTTTGGATGTCTCGTGGAAGAAGAGTTACTAGTTGCCCTGAGTGTTCGAGATACCTTGTTCTTTCTTCCAGGAAGTACACTTAATTATGTAGCCAGCTAGTTAGACAGATGATTATTCAAACTTGTCACTACGTGAGCAGTCTATGCAGAGTTATATGCGAATAGGTTGTCATGGATAATTTTCTACTAAGCGATTCTATGGATCATCGCTGTCAAATTTATTGAAGTGATTCGCACAACGTGTGTTTATATATGGCTTCAAGTTTAGTCACTTTTCTTCTCTTCAGCTTTATGATTCAACATGATGTAATTGGACTGTTCTGTATCATGATCTGGAGAAGTTCTCCGATGCACGTCTTCGTTTTTCTCCATATATTTTCTCATGATGAAACATAATCAATGTTTTGAACTAAGTTTTTTCTTTCCAAACAAACTTGTAAATATTATAATTCTGCTATAAACTATGACTATGACGCCATGTTGAATTCTGCGTTATCTACTTGTTTTTTGGCATCATTTATTTGCTATAGCCAGAGTCGTAATAGAGACCTACGTTTCCTCGCAGATTCCTTGAGTTACTCTAGGACTTACACCAGTGAGAATGCTTGGTCTATTATTTTATTTCTTGGTGATGTAGGTACTATAGCCTGCATTGAACCAGATGAAACAATGCGAAGAACAGCGTAGACTGAAATTCCTGGCCCATCATTAGTAATAAATAACTGATGAAGCTTAGACTTCAGATAATGCATGCATCAAGGATCCTACTCCCTCTGATCCAAAATGTAAGTAGTTCTAGAATCTCAAACGGTCAAGTATTTTTAAGTTTCACCATCAATATAGAAAGAATACCAACATCAACAACAACAAATTGATACTAGTGGATCCGTTATAAAATATACATTCATAATATATAATTATTTTATTTGGAGCAACATATGTTTGGATAAATTGATGATCAAAGTATCACTTTAGAGACCATATCAATGTCCAAATTACTTACATTTTGGATCAGACGGGGTAGATAATTTTCTAGGTGATCTGCGTGAACACACATTATTCAAGCAAGCTAGCTGGCGCGTATACACATCTAATCAAACATCCAGCATGCATATAATTCTAAATAGGTTTTTGTGTATCCCCATAGCCCTTTATTTCTATAAAAGAAGAATTAGCAGCTGATGAGCTGAATGCATACTCACATGCATGCATACAGAGAAGAATGATGGCTCATCCTTCCGACCACAGAGGGAGAATGATTAGTCATCCTTATTAAGATTAAGTAAGTGTTACAGTATTTACATCTACGCTTCATTTATTTCAATGTAGTATGTTCTTCCAGGATCTAATTAGTCTGGCCGATCTCTACTAAAACTGTGAAATCTTCACATTGTTATTTTTACTTTTATTCAGAAATAAAAATGGAAGTACTAGAAACATGTAAGGTATAAACAGCTTACCGTTTGTACATGCTAAGGTGTGCTGAAAAGAAATGCTGTGGCATGAGGTTTTATAGCAAGAAAATGCTATAGGATATATAAGACAGTCCTTGTATAATTTCTGCCAATTCTTCACTGTGTTCTACACATGGTCTCTCATTAGAAAATAGACATTTTTTGTGGAGATGACATAGCACTCGACACTTTAGATGATTTATTAGTTTTGTTCCATAATGCATATGTACATTTTAGATACACGTTAGCCTCTTGTTACGTAGCATAGAAATTTAAGAATTTCAAGTTAGCTAATTTGTCATAATATTGTTTCGCTCCAGGTAAAATGCGATATAAAAAATACGTTGTAGTTCACAAGAAAGTACAAATATTTAAATAAAAGCAATGATATATAAATAAGTTTGTTGAACATATGGTTGTCAAGTTTGCTGAAAGACCAGCAGCTTACAATAACATAACTGATACTTAATGAAGTTTCTATGTTCTCCGTGATCTTATTTCATATAGAAACACAATGATTAAGTATATTTAGTACAATGTCCTGAAAGCACGTAAGCAGCACAGCACAACACTACACACATCATATTACAGTCTTATTTACATGGCATTATGTAACTCAAATTACTTATCTGTCCAATAATTGATGTGATATGATCATCATCATTATTATAGCTCCTTAAGATAATATTTATAGATGAGATACTATATTTGATTAATCGCATCGTCACTTCCATGGATCAACTTGACTGCTTGATGTTGAGGTTGACGCATAATCAGTTGCCACCTCTTGCTTCTCGTTGAGCTGAAGAATGTCTCCATCAGTATAATCTACACACTTGGTTGCATCGTTACTAAGTTGAGATGCAACAAACTTGTCCAGAACTCTCCAGTCAGTAGCGGCTTGGTCAACTGCATGGTCAATAAGTTGAACATGGTGCTGGGCATGGTGCACATTAATTTGGTGATCTGGTGATACCAAAAGAGAATGGAAGGAAGGGCTCTCTAGCTCCTGAGGAATGTTGCTGAGAAGATGATGGTTTGGCATTTGGAATTGTAGCTTCAATTCCCTCTTGTAGGTGTTGTTCAACATTTGGAGGTGTTGTTCTTGCAGTGCCATGCTGTGGCGAGGGGGCATTCGGCTCATCGGAGAGTTGAGATCATGCATGAAGGGCCCATCATCATCGACATACCAGCAGGGTGCATCATGGTCTAAATCTCTTCTTGTTGTTGGTAATCTCTTTTTGAATACCCTGCATACTACCCATCCTTCTTCCTGAAATATATATGAGGTTGAGAAATTAAGTTATATATTTGGGAATACTATAGGACTACTTAAGGATTTATAACATGCCACTGATCTCGGATAATAGATATCATGAATATTTGTTAATCAATTCTTATATGTAAAGAACAGAAGATTAAAAAGTAAATTATATCGAAACTAGAACAATATTAAGTAGCAATTTGAATCATGCGTGGGCATGCAGATTGGCGTGTGCCATGTAAATGCATGAAAACCATGCTGTAGATATACTTGTTAACATGCAGGTAAACTTAAGCTGGTTGCGATCGCACATGCGCTTATGAATAACTGGATATGATCAATAAACATGGATTGCCAATCGGGATTTTCAAGCGGTTACAACGATTGTCACTAACTGTTGAATGAAAAATTTGGTATTAATTTGAACAAGATGGACAGAGGTATATCAATTGCACTTGCCTGTGGAGGGCCGTTCTCATTGGTCTCAAGGCGGTACTCGTGCATGATCCAATCGGACTTCTGGCCATTGGGAGCTCTGCCCTTGTAATACACCAGGGTCTTCCTCATGCCAACCAAGCTGTGCTTTGCATAGATGGGCTTGTCCCTTCCAGTCGCCTTCCAGAAACCAGCCGCGGTTGCGCGGTTCGTTCGCGTCCCTGTTGGGTATTTCTTGTCCTTGTGGCTAAAGAAGTACCATTCGTTCTGCTCCTCCTCGGGTCCTATCCTACATTTCTCTGTGTACAATTGAACTAATGAATGTATATATAAGAGCAGAAATATATGTGGCAAGACTTGCATTAATTTCTCATTGCTTGGACTGCATTGTGTATGCATGCATGTAATCAATGTATATGTATGAAGGTATATACCTTGGAGATCCCATGGCTCTATCTTGTAGAGATCAACGTCTTTTATGACATTTAGGTCAATCCTTCTTGAGGCCACCTTCTTCCGGAGGTAGTAATCCACCAGCTCCTCGTCAGTTGGGTGGAACCGAAAACCTGGAGGAACCTGCTGTTGTGTACTGCTACTCATGTCGCTCGATCGATGTATGTGGTTAAAGCCTGAATCAAAGAGTACTCAAGCTAATTAATTGTTCCATGCATAATCAAGCATGCAAATGCAATATATAAGAAACATAATTTTGGCATGCATGCCCTATATATATAGCTCCACATCTACCAATCATACATGCATATGGTTGTGTTAATTAGAATGGATCCACAAGCATGTGATAATGGATGGATGAAAAGTAGTAATACTGGAAGCAAGCATGATCATTTGCGCTGACGCATGCATGCTGAGCAGCACCACTCATTGCCCCTTGTGGAATGTTCCCTTCTATCGAAAGGTTAGATCTCATCATGTATGTCCCTGCAGCTCTGGTGTACTTTTATATATATGTGTACTAATTGTGTGTATTTGCACTTGTATTAATTTGTACTAGTTGTGTAATCAGTTGTATTAATTGGGGTCCCAGTTAAGTACTCGTGCATCTATGATCGTATGTGCTAGCTGGCTGGTTCATGCCTGGATGAGATCTAATTAACCTCTAAGCATCGGTTTTTCTTTTTTGGCGATCTATTATAGGAGATATTTAGCATCCATGGTCATGCGTATATATATTTATGTATGGTTGTACGTACAATTAAGGATGGTCATGTGCAAGGTGACAGAAACATATGCTTAATTTACAAACGTTCAGGGCTTTTAAATAACATAGACGTACATTCATACATCTCAACATGTGCTTACAAGAGCGTGTAGGTATATATGATGATCCTTTTTTTACAAGAATATATTAATGTGTACGCGTACGTTTTTCTTCACAAGAGAATCTTAAGCATCGATTATTTTGTGCAAATATCAATAAACCAGACTCTGTATGTGAAGCTGAAAATAATAATACTAGCAAGCTTGTAGCGAGCTAACCATGCAAGTATTTAAAAATATATAAATAAAGATCGCCTTTTTTGGATAATGAAAGAGAAATTTTACTCAGTCTATGCATGGCACGATACACATAACCACAAATTTTATTACAGAAGTTTTGAGCGTCAAAATTCGAAAAATAAATAGAGCAACAAGCTACGTAAAGTCTAAAACAAATAAATCAAGCATCACACATGCTAGATCGCCACCCATGGTGGAAGAAAGATCATATATATATCCGCTAGATTTGAAGTAGGATTTCCTCAGCACAACAAAGAAAACGAAGTTGAAAAAGGATGGACATATATAGATCAGTTTGGATCAATGGGAAGTCTATATTAAAGATGCAATTAATTAAATGTATGTAATTCTTGTATAGGCATATATCAGTCAAAGGAATGCTAGCTATATATATCTTGCTTCTGTGATCAAAGATAGCTTGTTAAATTTGCATATTGATCAAACAGAACATCTGTTATATCATAACATAGATAGAGTTCTATCTAGGGTTCCACACAGGAAGACATGTTTGTAGGACAACTGAATCTAGGTTGTATATGCCTGAATGCAAGCCGGCTGGCCTGCCGGGGATCCGACCGATGGCACACACCCACAGAGAGAGGGAGAGATGCATATATATACCTTCGTTTGATCAGTTGTTCGGATTCAATCAGTCAGTTGTGATGAAACCTTGTAGAAATCCAGAGATCTAGCTAGTAGCTAGGAGACAGGGATGAACTTTTGTCTCTAGCTTCTCTCTCTGCCTTTCTCCCTAACTCATTATCTGGCTCAGATCCCAAGAAAAATGTCACAGAATCACACGTACTACAACAACAACAACAACAACAACAACAACATCAGTACTGTGAACAAAAACACAACATCAGCAAATCAAAGTTTAAGGATCTCAAGAATAACAACACAACAAGAGTTCAAATGAATCTCAAAGTATATATCTGTATTAAAAAAAAACACAAGGCTCAGCTCATATATCGTTGCATCGATCAGATACCTACCTGCTGCCCACATGCGTTCATCTGCATGCATGTGCATGAAGTTCTTGACTGATTGATTACTTCTTCCTCTCCCCCTTCCTCATGCTGAGCAGAGGGAGAGCAGGGAGGAGAGAGGAGAGGAGAGAGAGAACGGGAACGGGAACGGGGTTGATGAATGAATGCGCAGAACGGGATTGGTTGATCAAATGAAGGAAAAGAGAGCACGCAAGTGGATTATTAAAGAAATGGAGCACAATGATCCATGGCCGCCATGAATATACAGGCCAGCCGGAGGAAGCTAAAGGTAAAACCGAAAACAAGGATTAATATCCAAGACAAAGATCAGATGAATTGGACAAGATAGAGGACGAGGAAGCCATGTGCTGCTAGAGATAGGGTGAAAGAGATGGAGAAAGGCAAGGAGGAGAGATGGTAATGAGGTTGAGGGGGAGGGAGGAGAAGAAGACGTAAGAGAAGAGCGACCTTTGTCTAGTCTGCGATGTCGTGGGTGTGGGACACGCGAAAAGGGACCCAACCCGACCACCACTCACCAAACAAATCCCGCGTCCACTGCCTTGCGCCATCATTCCTTCCTTTTCCGTTCTTTCTCATCCCTTTCTAAAATAAAATAAAAAGAATCTGACTTCTAGGGTTTGTGTGGCTCGAACTATATAAGTATGAAGCTAGGCTACTAGTATGAAAAGAACTGGAGGAAGGAACATATCTGCAGGTAGGATTAGCTACCTCGGATATATATATATATATATATATATATATATATATATATATATGTATGTATGTATATATGTTTATATATCTTACATATGTAAGAAATAAAAAGATAACGGCATATATGCACGATGAGTAGTCTCAAAGTTTGAACGCCGAAAGAGATGGTTTCATTATGCGTTAGTTGCTCCCTTTATCAGATCTTTTGTTTGAAATTAACGTTTGGAAATCTCTCCTATAGTTTGATTCGAATATCTATATGACTATACGACAATTGTATGTTTCTTGGGTAGTTCTAAGGACAAAATCTAACTGCGAGGTAGAAAGTAAGATATGGTCGGGAGTGAGCTAGCAATCTCATGCGTGATAAATGTTCATGTCCGTCGTCATTGCATCGTCTGAATTCGTCCCTTGGTCGTCATCGTACGTAAGGCGTATATGCAATGCATGATTTGTGGGTCAAGCTTAGCGCGATGTCGATAATTATGTACTTGTCCCTGTGTCATCGATCATCAGTGCTCATAGCTCATGATCTATCCGGCCGGTGCATTGCAGCATTAGTAGTACATGTGTAGACATAGGTGAGGGAGAAGACCACGGATGGCAGAGCGCCATGTATATCGGCACCAGTACCGCAACATCCATTGATCCCTGGTTGGTATCTTTGATTAATGGTTGAGACTAGGACGGCATTTGATCATCGTGTTCAATTCCCAACTTTCGGTTTTGATCAATGAGAACATTCATAGCAAATGCTTCTGTGGTTGTTCGTTTTGTCTATGGAATACTGTCGACGAAATGTCTCTCGGACAGTAAACTTGGGCACCCCGGGTGGGGAGACCGAGGTGCAAAGAGGACGACTTGGGGAACGACGCCTAGTGACCACGAGAACCACCCGAATCTACCGCCTCGAGTTAATACAGGGATGGCGGTGAGAAATGGAACTGGAATCTGAAGAGGTGAACTTGGATTCATATGGGGTGCCGACGCGCCCTTATATAGGCAAAATCGACCCTCGAGTGAATATACAGGGGTGCCCTTAGACAGGTTACAACCTTGTGTCTCCGTACACTGGGCGAATCAGTACTCTCATCCTCGTCGCTACCTACTATATGCGCCGGCATATTCCTGATGTGCCTCGCCCGTACGGGCCGCCACCGTGCTCGCCCCGTTCCCGTTGAGCCCGTCCGTAGGTAGGTCCCTTCGTGTCCCGATCCCTTGGAGAGGTGTCAACCCCGCCTCGGCCTCGTCCTGGAGAGAGGCTGACCTCGGCCCTGTCCCGGAGAGAAGCTGACCTCGGCCCCGTTTGGGATTGGCGGCGTGCCTCAGCTTCGCCCAGTCCACGCCAGAGGGAGGCGACCTCCCTGGCCCTCTTCTAGGAGCGCCTCGTCTGAGAGGGACGAGGTGCCGCGACCTCGCCCTGGACGCCTCGCCTGGTACTCCCACGGGTCTGAAGAGAGGCAACACGATTAAGAATAGCAAAGGGAAAAGTGGAACAGGGGGTACCTCGTCCTGGACGACGTGACCGGACTCCCCCAACAAATACAATTCCTCCAATTCTCCAAATTAAACATTACTCTGTCTTATGATGCTATTTTATGTATCCAGTGACGTGGTTTTTTCTTTTTGGAAAGCAAGGCTTGCTTGAGCACTCTATTTTCCAAAGTAATGGTGCCGGGGGCACGACCAGGACTAAGAGCATATCATCAATAGAGTGGTCGAGTAGGTTGGTCCTTGATGTGAGGTGGATAGGGCACCCTAGAATGTTCTAACTACGAGAAACAACTGAAATATACTCTATTAGAACTAGAATCACACTAATATCAACACAGACTTGAGCTCCGGTGGATCCTCTCTAACTATGAGCTTCTTAACTTTTTGAAATTTTGATTATTAATATGTGCAAAAATACATTGATACGCTCTATAAAAATAATGTGATTATATCCGTCTTGCAAAATTCTTTCATAATATGTACTTTTTGTTAGTTTTGATAACATACTATAGTCAAAATTTGTAGTTAAAATGTTGTACTAGAGACTGTGAAAAGTCATAAACAATATACATTTGAGAATAGAGAGAGTAGCTCTCAAAAGAGTAGCTCCATGGAAAAGCTAATTTACAAGTTTATTGTGAAAAATCGAAGTGATAACCAGTACATAAAAATACATACCATGATTTTTCTATCTATCAATAACTGAATGCATTGCCTGGTGGACGTGAAGTAATAGACCATTGTCACGGCAATGATGAGCCAAACTACGTATTTGTCGCGAATCCTCGAGTTAGGTAGTCATGCATTATAACAGGAACCCATAATTCTCCTTGCAAATACAGCTCTCTTGATCATTTCTTCGCATGTACCTGCGGTCGCATTCAAGTAATGACCATCGAATTGGCAAGTGGGCCTAGCTGGTCGATCGGAGAAGTGTGTGGGAGAATACATTCTTGGCTAGTGCCAAAAAAGTGAGTCTTGGTGGGGTTGTCCCAGCTCCATCCATTCATTCCCCCAACATACACCCATCTCAGGCGTGACCTTCAGCCGATGATTAGCCTCACATCGCACCACATTTGTTTTTCCTTTTTATCCTGGATCTCTCTCCCTTTCCCTTTTGATTTATGCACGCTCTGCGCGTGTAGGTTGCAGTGTGTTCCCTTGCCTAGCTTCCTCCTATTTTGCTTAATTTGCTGCTGAATTTCCATGGACCGGACGGGAATCCATCGAAATAAGCTACTCTACTTTGACGGTCGATTAGATATGTCAGATGATTTGGTCATGGTAGAAAACTTGTATGTCCACCGGGCCCTCCAGCACTTAATTATCTATCTTGTCCTCAAGATTATGTCAACTAGCTAGATCTCAAACTCGGGTATCAAAAGATTATATCTTGCCCTGCAGCTAGGTTGCCTAAACCCATCGTCAGAACACATATCCAAGCTTTCCCGGTAAACTGGAGTAAAGTTGGTGCCAATCATCAATAAACCGCGTGATGATTCAACGGTTGCACTTGCACCACCTGCCTTGTGTTGAGTGACAGCGTGAGAGCTCAGAAATCTCACGGCCAATCTAGCATTCTTAGATCTGCTATGCTCTACTTACCTATCAACCTATGAAACCTACTAGTTTGTTTCACAGATCTCTACCCATTCCAGTAAAGCTTGCACTTCAAGATAAAGAAGATGTATTCAGGGGGTTATATCATATCCAACACAGAAAAATAAAAATGAAATTTCGAAGTCACCTCAATGCAAACTCGCCATCACTCTGTCTCTGTTGTTTTTTGCTCAAATGGCATGCTTAGCTTACTGACAAAACTGCAGCAATTCATTCGTTCAGGAACGGCTGCAATTCAACCAATCAATGGACAAATTTGCATCCTAATTAACATAACATAAAAGTAGAACTGCTCTTGCAAATTGCAATCACAAGGCAACAGCCAATATCCAAATCTTCACAAGGCTAGCTAACTGACTACGAGAGAAATCATCTGTTAAACTACCGTATCTTGTATAGCTGGTAGCTGCGTATAGTTGGAGATCCTTGTGGTCTGTTGTAATCCGAACCTTGAATCGGATATATTTGGCTGTATCCTTAGCTTGTAAGAAATGTTGTCTATATAATAAGAAAGACCCGATGGGTCAAGACACGACAAAACATTAACCTTAACTTGGTATCAGAGCCTCAGATCCTATTTGCTAGCCATGTCCTCAAGCACTTTCAACTCCACCTCCGGCGCCATGGTCTCATCACCGAGTGCCACCATCCCTATTAAGGCTGGACATAAAGCTCGAGGCTCGTAGCTCGGCTCGGGCCCGGCGAGGCTCGGCTCAGGCTTGGAGGTGCAATGAGCCGAGCCCGAGCCTCCTCCTCGGCTCGTAAAGCTCAGGCTCGTTTGGCTCGTTGCATAAAAAATTTTGGGCATGACCTTTGCTAATAAACTGACAATCCACATACATATATTGAACAATTATACAATAAACAAGCACATAGAACATAAAAAATGATACAATCAATATATCAATAAGTCTCAAGTTGTCAACAATAACATTCAAACATGCACCAAGTCCATGTCCAATAAGTTATCAAATGTAAAATCTCAAACTCTCAAGTCTCAACACGAATAATTCAACATCCAAAAACACAAAATGACATCCTGTCATGCGACCATCAATATGAAGCTCTATTCTTATTCTTCGTTCTCCATTCTTCCAAAATCCAAATCGAAGAGATGGAACAATTTAATCCTACATGTCAAATGAAAGAATGATACATCAATTATATGCATTTTGTATTTGAAACATTCTATATGTGAACTTCGTAGTATTAGCATTATAGCACCTACTAGTTGCTCTCCACAACGCTTTGTGGAAATGGAATGAGCTCGACATCATCCTCATCATCTTCTTCCTAAATAAATTCATATAATCGAGTTATACATGATATAGATAAAAGATAACAATAATAATATAAAATAAATTATAATAGTAATAAACATACCACTGACATAACAATTTTCTTGTCATTATGTGCACCTTTAATCCAGCTAGAAGCACACATCAATGCCTCCACCATAGCCGGCCGTAGAGAACTCCGATAGTCATCTAGAACTCTACCCCCGGTGCTAAAAGTGGACTCTGAAGACACGGAGGTAACTGGTATAGTTAAGAAGTTTTTTGCCATCTTTGACACTACTGGGTATCTATGTGCATTCAACTTCCACCACTCAAGCAAATTAAAACCTTTGTTTGCCAAGCTCTCATTCTTCTCATCTAGATATATGAGAAGCTCACTCTTTGATAGCTCCATAGAAGATGAAAACAAGAAAGACTGAAACTCGCTTGAGCTAGAGGGTAAAGAGCTACTTGTATCCACAATGGAAGATGATGATGCACCAGATTTTTGAAAAGCCGCCTTCTCATGTCTATGGTCCATCTCGTACTTCTCATATAGCTTCTCTAATTCATTCTTGACATCCTTATGCTCAACCATAGCCTTCTGCGGTTCATAAATCTTCTTAAAACCCCACTCAATATATTTAAGTTTGTACCTTGGGTCAAGAATAGTTGCAATCACCATGACATTATTCTTTTCCTCCCAATACTTGTTAAACTTTTCCATCATTGCAGTGCCCATAGTCTTCAAATGCTCATTACTAGAAGCACAAGCAGCTCTTAATGCAATCTTGACATTGATAATGTGAGGATAAAAGATATTTGAAGTGGGATATGTGGAAGCTGAAAATGCAGTAGTGACTTCTGCTAAAGATGCAAGTATTGGTTGAATAGTTTGAAACATTGCCCATTCCTCCCATGTGGGCTCCCATCTATAGTTTGCATCTGAATCAGCATATGACACTAATGCTTCCTTGTAAGCAATGCATGTTTTTAACATATAATATGTGGAATTCTACCTCGTGGACACATCAAGTTTTAATCCCAGAATCACCTGCACTTGATGGAGCAAAATTCAGAAGAGCTTGATTATCCTTCTTTGTCATCACGTTCTTGTATGTCGCGCATGCCCTCTTGTGCCTCCCAAGATGAGAAGTACAACCTCCTTGTGTGTATGAGTACAATTTCTTGCAGAACAAACACCGGGCCTTCAGTATCATCACACCTTTCTCCTTCGTGGATGGCAATGGGACCTTCTCAAAAAAGTTCCAAACATCTGAAGTCTGCTTACTGCTCGACTGAACCTGAACGGCAACCTTTGGCCCAACCTTCACACCTCTTTGTCGTTTTCTTCCTCTTGCCGGTACTGAACAATTAGCTTCTCCGGAATTCCCATCATCAGAAACATCAATATATTTTTCCTCTACCTCTGGAGCATAAGCATCTCCCATGCCCTCTTCAGACATGGTGTCATTCCTATCATATGAATTTTCTTCTTCATCCTGCTCATACATCGGCTGGAAATAAAAAATAAAACCAAACATCGTAATCATATTACAACAATTAACTTATATCGTAATCATATTACAACAATTGAAAATGAGAAATAAAAGATAAAAGCAAACATCGTAATCATATTACAACAATTGTCTTATATCGTAATCATATTACAACAACTAGAATTAAAAAAATAAAATTAAACATTGTAATCATATTACATCGGCTGGAAATAAAAATAAAAGATAACATCATAATCACATACAAAGAAGCAAAAAAAAATAGCTCTACCATCCGTGGGGGAGGAGAAGCTGTTGTGTCAAAAGGTGAATCGCTAGGTAGATACGTTGCACCGGCCTTCGTGGCGTGCACAACATGGCTGCCAGCCGTGCCCCTCTTTCCTCCATGCGTGACTGCCCGCGACGCCTCACTAGGTCGTTGCCGCTCCGGGTCCATGTGCCTACTTTTTCAGCTAGACCAACACCAAGAGTATGGATACCGTTAAGCATATGGGAGATTCAAACATCCATAACATATCAAAAAAATATGAGGTAATAATATAGATGGATAGCACTGGTGGGCATCATCTATTCTGATATCATAAAGAGTATGCTACTTCATTTGCTGTTCTGATATCATAGGCAACGGAATAAAAGTTTAGCAACCACTAACAACAACCACTTATGTCCATATTTACAGATACCACTTATGTTCATATTGCTGTTCATATTTATCACTTATGTCCATATTTACAGATATAACAACAACCACTTATGTTCATTTGCTGTTCTGATACCACTTATGTCCATATTTACAGATCAGAAAAGCACTAACAACAACCACTGCATGACAAGGAATTAACAAGAAATTAACAACCCCTGCATGACAAGGAATCAACAACCACTCCATGATAAGGAATTAACAAGAAATTAACAACCACTGTATGACAAGGAATTAACAACCACTGCATGTCAACCAGTCATCACAAAACTATTACAAAGGCACACAAGTCAGCAACTTGCTAGATCAACAAGGAATTAACAAGAAAACTTGATTAAAAAGTGGCTTTCTTCCTCCTCTTCCTAGACTTTTCTTGCTTGCTTTCTTCCTGAGAAGCTAATGGAATCCATTATCTATTTCAGTTGCTTGCTTGCTTGCTGGATGATCAGAGAACTTTTATTACTTCATAGGAGCTGAGCTTACCACAAGAGATTCGGGAGAGCGGCGGCAGCTCGGGGAGATTCGGGAGATCTCGGCCAGGGGAAGAGCGGCGGCGCGATCCGGCTGTCGACGCACTGGAGGGGGACGACGGGAGGAGCTGCGGCGGTCCGGTGAGGCTGAGCCCAGCGCGAACAGGGAAGGCTCGCCGCCGCCGGCCGAGGAAGGGGACGACTGGGTTGGCTTAGCCAGGGGGAGGATCGGTGGCGGCCGGCTGTGGAGTGGCGGCGGCAGTCCGGCGAGCGAGGCCAACGCCCCAAACCCTAGACGGCGGCGCGACGGGGGATTGAGCAGAGGCGCAGAGCTGCGGGCTGGGCTGAGCTGCGGGGGATTTTAGGGGCCGGCCGGCTCACGAGCTCCTACGAGCCAGCTCGAGCCGGCAACGAGCCCGAGCCGAGCCCAGCTTTTGGCTCGCAGCAAGACCCGAGCCGAGCCAAGCTCGGCTCATTTTTTCGTGAGCTGATACGAGCCGAGCCGCGAGCTGGCTCGGCTCGGCTCGTGTCCAGCCTTAATCCCTATCCCGTCAATCGATAACCTCATTACCGTGCCACTCACCTGAGACGCAGGCCACGCTCGTGCTTCATGGACAACAGCTCTTTGGCTATGTTGACGGTACGATGCCCGCAGCAGCACAGCTGGTGACTCAAGGGACCAGTGCCGCTATCTTTCAGGTGCAGAATCCCGAGTACTTGCACTGGTTCCAAATGGATCAGCAGGTGCTCAGCGCCCTTCTCTCCTCCGTGACTGAGGATATTCTCGGTCAGATGACATGGCTGACGACCGCACGTGCCGTCTAGGAGGCTCTCCACACCTTGTTCTCCTCGCAGAACCGTGCACGCACAATGCAAGTGCACACCCAGTTGTCGACCCTCAAGAAGAAGGACATGACAGCAGCGGAGTACTTCTAGAAGATGAAGGGGTATGTTGACACCATGGCTACCATCGGGCGTCCTTTGTCTGATGAAGAATTCCTCGACTACATGCTCGCCGGCCTGGTTCCAGAGTGCGAGCCATTGATGGCGTCACCCATGTTGTGCGAAGATTTGGTGAGCCTCAACAGCTTCTACACCTACTTCCTCGGCGCCGAGCTTCACATTGAACAAATGGCGCCTTCCGGTGAAGTGTATCAGCCCTCCGCCAACAATGCTTCCCACAACCACGACAACACCAACAATCGCGGAGGCGGGTGTGGCAGACAAGGACAAGGATGCGGACGTGGTGGACGCGGTCGCAATAACGATAGGGGAGGCCCCAAGCCTACATGCCAAGTGTGCTCCAAGCATGGGCACGATGCTCTGAGGTGCAAGCAACGCTTCAATCACGCTTACCAGGCCGACGACAACCGGGAACGCTCCGGCAACTCTGCAAACACCATCTCCTACACTGTCAACACCAAGTGGTACACCGACATGGATGCAACAGATCACCTCACCAGCGACCTCGACTGGCTCACCGTCCACGAATGCTAACCGACAAGGATCATATCCAGGTTGCTAATGGAGCAGGTCTGAAAATTTTGCACATTGGTCATTCTTTACTTGCTAGCTCATATAAACCACTTGTTCTAAAAAATGTTCTTCATGTCCGTCACCTAAGCAAACATCTTCTTTACGTTCACAAACTCGTTTCTAATAATAACGCTTATGTTGAATTCTATCCTGACTCCTTCTCTGCAAAGGATCAAGCAACGAAGAGGGTTCTACTCCACGGTAAAAGTCAAGGGGGTCTCTACCCAATGCCAAGCTTCAGTCATCTCCATCAATGTCTAGTCAGCAAGGGCTCTATGGTGTCAAGCTCACTTCGAAACAATGGCATAGGAGGCTCGGGCATCCTTCCTCAAGCTTCGTCGAGTCCATCACTAGGTCGAATAAACTTGCTTGTGCACATTCTAGTGAGTCCTTAGTGTGTGATGCATGCCAACGTGCAAAAGTCCATCAGTTACCGTCATGTAACCACCTCTCCTCTTGAGCTTGTGTACACCAATATTTGGGGGCTGGCTCGTACTTCTGTTGGGGGGTTTAAGTACTACACGAGTTTTTTTTGGATAATTACAGTAGTTTTACTTGGATTTATTTGATTAAGCCCAAATCTGGTGTGAGCATGTTTTTTATACCTTCCAAACTCATGTTGAGCACGTGTGCAATGCAAAGATTTGTGCAATATATGGCCTATTTGGTTGGGCTGTGGCTGTTGACAAAGCTGCTGGTAGCTGGCTATTTGGAAAAGCTGTTGTGGTTGTAGGAAAGTGAACATATGGCTTTTGGTTGATCTAAACCATCTACAGTATTTTAAAAAATGAGCACAGAAGCTTCAACACATTGCAAAAAGCTGACAAAGGTAGCTTTTCCAAACAGCTGAATTTGCACTGCAAAGCCACAGCTACCATTAGCAAAAGCTGCTGAAAAGCTGGCCGTTTGGTTGGGCTGCAGCTTTTTCCAATAAAAAGCCGCTGAAAAACTAACCAAACACTCTCATAGTTTGATTGGGGCGGCGAGCATCATCGTCTTCATCGCTACTTCACTTGTGTTGGCATCACACACCGCGTCACCTGCCCATATACCTCACAGCAAAGCAGCGTCGCTGAGTGCAAATACTAACATATTTTCAAAACTTTCACTCCTCGCTTCATCTCCGTTTTTGGGACGAGGCATTCCTCACTGCATGTTACCTTATTAATCGCATGCTGAGTTGCATTAATCACAACTTAACTCCTCTTGCTTGGCTTAAGTACTACATGAGTTTTTTTTGGATAATTACAGTAGTTTTACTTGGATTTATTTGATTAAGCCCAAATCTGGTGTGAGCATGTTTTTATACCTTCCAAACTCATGCTGAGCACGTGCGCAATGCAAAGATTTGTGCAATATAGTTTGATTGGGGCGGCGAGCATCATCGTCTTCATCGCTACTTCACTTGTGTTGGCATCACACACCGCGTCACCTGCCCATATACCTCACAGCAAAGCAGCGTCGCTGAGTGCAAATACTAACATATTTTCAAAACTTGTATTGTCCTCCTTGCTCACTCCTTGCTTCATCTCCGTTTTTGGGATGAGGCATTCCTCACTGCATGTTACCTTATTAATCGCATGCTGAGTTGCATTAATCACAACTTTACTCCTCTTGCTTGGCTTCTTAAGGAGGAACTAGATTATACCTTCCTATGTGCTTTTACATGTGCATATTGGCCGAATATTCGTTCATATAACAATGGAAACTAGAGTTATGTTCTTGGCGGTGCGTTTTCCTCGGGTATAGTTCCATGCACAAGGGATATAAGTGCCTCGATCGCTCTACTGGTCGTATATATATCTCACCAGATGTTGTCTTTGATGAGGCGGTCTTTCCCTTCGCTACTCCTTCTTCCACTCATACATCTACTACATCAGGGCCTTCCGTTTTTCCTTCAACTGAGCTAGTAAACGATCCTGCCTCGAGCAGTTCCTCTTCTGTTGCAGATCTCCCCGAGGGTCGCGGCGCTGCACCCGCTACCAGCGTCCACTACACCGTGGATGCTGACGTCACCCGTCCCATGCGGCACGCACCAGCTTCGGATCCTGACATCAGTAATGCTTTTCTACATGGTGTTCTCACCAAGACCACTTATATGCAACAACTGCCTGGCTTTAAGGACCCTCATCACCCTTCCTATGTGTGCAAGCTTCGGAAGGCTCTTTATGGTCTCAAACAATCCCCTCGTGGTAGTCTCGGCTGAGTGATCATCTCCAACAATTCGGCTTCATCCACTCCAAAGCAGATACGTCCGTGTTCATCTACTCTCGTGATGGCATCATCATCTACATGCTTGTCTATGTCGATGACATTGTTATTGCTAGCTCCTGTCACCTTGTTGTTGATCACCTACTTTCTTAGCTTGCGCGCTCCTTTCTCGTCAAGGATCTCGGTTCCCTTTAGTATATTTTTTAGGAGGCCGTCAAATAGATTCTAAGGTATGTGAAGGGGACCATCACAACTGGACTGAGCATACATAAGTCTACACCAACTCTCCTTAGCGTCTTCACTAATGATGATTGGGTCGGCTACGCTGATGATCGACTTCCACCAAAGGATTCACACTCTTCTTTGGGACCTTATTTCATGGAGTGCCCAGAAGCAACCTACAGTGTCGCGTCTATGGAAGTTGAGTCTAAGGCGCTCGCCAATGGTACAACAGAAGCTACATGGGTGCAGTCATTGCTGAAGGAACTGCAAGTACCTCAGCTGCGTCCTCCAATCTTATGGTGTGACAATCTCTGCACCACCTATCTAACAGTCACATCCCATCTTCCATGCTAGAACCAAACACATTGAGGTTGACTTTAATTCCATGAGAGAGAAGGTGGCGCTAGGAGCTTTGGAGGTCCGGTTCATTGTTTCAGAGGATCAAGTCGCTGACGTGTTTACTAAACCTTGCACAAAGGCAATGCTAGAGCGATGTCGGCGCAATCTCAACCTCCACTGCCGTCGAATGAGATTGATTGGGGATGTTAAACTACCGGATCTTGTATAGCTGGTATTTGCGTATAGTTGGAGATCCTTGTGGTCTGTTATAATCCGATCCTTGAATCAGATGTATTCGGTTGTATTCCTTGGCTTGAAGCAAAGCTGTCTATATAAATGAGACAGACCGGAGGGGTCAATACACGGCAAAACACTAATCTTGACTTCATCTTAGGCGGCACAGCACTCCTAATTGCGGGTGACAGGCGGCAAGGACTCGATCAACACAATGGTTGTACACAATTTTGTTAAATCCAGAAAACTCACCGATGCACAATGACAGGATTTCCACAATTGATGGAACCTGCAAATTCGACCTAAATTTCCTAACTTGCAAACAACAGAGGTGCCACTAGCTGGACAATTATCTTCAATGGGTGACCGCCGCTGCTACCAATGACACCAAAACTGCAAGCAAATAGCCGTTCCGTTTTACTGTAGAGGATGATGAACTTGATGACCCATGAGGCTTCTGAGCCCTACAAAACAACAAAAGATGAAGCATTAGTAATTGTGTTGCGCCTATATGTAAGAATGATCTATTATCTATACCACATATGCAAATAGCATACTTTTGCTTATCCTTGAGGAGACCACAATAGAGAACGTTATCTGGTTCCACCGACTCAGTAACATTGTAACCTCCTTCTGGATCCACGACCCTGATGTATGTCTCCTGGCCTAGATACCACGTGTCCAGATTTTCGGTGCGTACATTCCAAAAACCCGGGCTGTCAAGTGACAATAAGACAGCAGTCCATGCTCCAGGAAATACCTGCAGCGTGAGTGCAACAGCGTTAACTGCAGGCTGCAAAACTAAGGAACACTTTCACCGAGTAAAAATCGTTGTTTGTACCCACTAGCTCATAGATAAACAAATGTTACATAGGACTATGAACAAGCAGCAACAAAAGATACCTGAGTGGTGCAACGAGAAACACCATCCCATTTGTTGTATGTCCCACGGCTATCATTAGTCCACTCACCATAGTCCATTCTGTTAGCAATGTGCAAACGGTTCAGTATACAAGACCCTAAGCTGCTGATCACTGAAGGAAATGAGAAATGGAAAACGTACTCACCCTACGACCCAAAATGCATATCCATCAATATGGTAGGTCTGAACTTTCGTGTCATTGTTCTGAAATACAATTTCCATGAAGTTCTTGTATGTGGAATTGATGATAGAAGATCCAATCACTGGAGGTCCATCAGATGGCATAGTGGGGAAGTCAAGTGTGTAGACTCCTTTCTTGTCATAGCGATCTGCCAACCTCAAAGGAGTAGCAGGTGGGGAATAAGAGATACCGTTCAGTGTAGTCCGTTTTTTGCCATTGATGGTAACAGGTGGCTCATTCCTCAACTTGTACACTTGGGTCACATTGATTTGGCCGTAGTGAAACGATCCTTGAGGATTCGGACGAGCAGCGCCAGTGCTCACATTCATCCTGACAAATAAAAGGTGTTTTTTAGGCTAAAGTATGTATGCAACTATGCATACATTATCCAGAACTACTGTGCGCACATGAAAACTTGTAGGTACTGTCTACAAATATTACCAGGTATCCTTACACTTTACTGATTGAGGCTAGCGGAAAGAGGAAACTAACGAGTACAAGGCTTTTTACAAGTCATTGTATTGGTATTGACAACAAATTAAAGTTTATAATTTCTGCAAGAAATTTATCCGGAATGAATGCTCAAGTACAAGGCCAAAGATTTTGGCAGAAAATTTCCCAAATGGGTACACCATCGTGATGAAGAAAGGAGGCGTGTATTATATCCATTACAGTTTTTCCCATTTAGAATTTGGAAAGCCAAGCATATTTGGTAAACATCTCTTGAAGATCAAGACACAACCAACGGTGAATAAAATACATTTGCAGAATAGCCAAAAGATCATGGAAAGTTAGGGAAGAAAACAAATTAACAGAGCTAGATTAGTTGTTTCATACAAGAGTGCTGCATTAGTTTAGTTAGGTATAGCAAAACACAGTTGATATAAAATAAACATCATAGCACATGATGGGTACCCAAGACTACTGTTATTATTAAAGATGCATCAGCACATGATGGGTCAGCCGTTTCTAAGATCGGTGCTTATAAAAATAATGACTAGAATTGCGTGAAGAGAAAATTAAGCCAGTGGTCATTTGGATGGTCAGAGCTTAGGGCAAAAGGTTACTCTATACTAACCTGATTGACCGTGCTTGGTTCATTGAGAAAGTTTTGTCATACTCATCATTTGGTGGATCAGGAAGAGGACCAGATGCTTTGCCCTTTGAATTTGAGTAGTGCAAAATTGCAACACCAGTAACTCTGGTCCAGAGTGATTCATTCACAAACCTAGCACTTGCCGCGATGTAATAATCACTGCTTGCATTCTGATCCATACTGACCAAAAAGGAGTAAGACTGCCCCACATGAATGTCAAGATTCGTGAAATTCTGCTTCATTGTGTATGAACCCTCTGTCTCCACAAGGGCCATGTTGTGGTTCTGAATCCTGAAGTTCAAGCTCGTAGACACACCCACATTGTGGACACGAAAACGGTAAGTTTTTCCTGTTGTGGAGCTGAAGCTGTCAGTTATCACAATTACAGTGATGTACTAAAGCAACCGTTGTTTAAAGAAATTTTAGTTGGCCTTATCATCAAAGTGGTAATAAATCATCTAGTTCATGCCTCCATCATGTCAGCGAAAGCACACTATACAGTTCAACAGCAACATACAAATATTTGCAGCAACAGTATTAGTAACCACAACTTTTTTTTTATTACCATGCACACAGATTACTACAACATACGAGGAGACACAAGGAATTCAAATTCAATATTGCAGTCTACAATGATGAAAGTGAGAGAAGTAATCACCTGGTTCAACATTGATAGTCTCATACTCAATGCCAGCTGGGACGAGGGAGTCATTGTACCTATATGGCCCTTTGCCATTCATCAAAACACTGTCAGGCATCCCGAGCTCCTTCCCATCGTCGAGCGTCTTCCTCAGGTCCTACACAAGACAAACACAATCAACATTCTTGATTGATTATTGAACAGTAAACTATCTAGGCACCTTGCAACAAAGCCTGTGGTTTTGCTTCCGTACCGTGTGGTTCTTCTTGTACCAGTCCCCGATGAACAATGTGATGTCGCCATCCGGTGTGTCGAATGGGACAGAGATCACCGCCCGGTTATTGACAGTGATGCCCCCAAAGCCGCCAGCAGCACGCTGCATACTAAGGGGCGGAAAGTAGAAGAAGCTCCCAATCTGATCCTTGACTTGGAAATTGTAAGTCCAATTCCAACCAGGCGGTATCGGGCAGTTTGTGCCAAGAACCCCGTCTTGCCAGCAATTCTTCCGTTGCTGGATTCCATCCCTGAGTCAAGGAGAGGCCAAGATTCGTCATCACAGTGAACCCATAGCCGTGATTAAGTCTACAAGAGGCAGCCATGAAGAGTTGAAGACTGAATGTTGAGAGCGCTCACCAAGTGAAGAGCAGAGGCTCATCCAAGCTGTTGAGCACATTGACAGCCACATTGTAGTTGGTGGTGACGTTGACGATGGGGCCAGGGAACTGCTTGTTAATTGCGATCACCTGAAACAAGATGCATAAACACAAACGGTTCAGGAACACAGATCAGAAAGCAAGAACAAACAACTAGTATATCTTGATAGTGGAAAACTAGAAGGCAGTGCTATGAGATTAGATCGGGAGCATATGAGATGAAGGTGTTGTAGCAGGGAGATCTGAACGGAATAACGGCAGGAGTTCAGAAAATCGAAACTTTGCAGGGAGGAGTTCACGCTAAGCGTCTAGGAAGCAAGTCAAAAAACCATTACGCTGACATCAAAAATCGAACATTTCCAACCGGGAGAGCATATGCAAATGCGGGAGAAACGCGTAAAAATTAAATCTTGGAGGTAAGCAAACAGCGAGAGGTACTCCCTAATTAAGTAAGGCACACAGCGCTGCGCACATCGAAATCGAAGGAATCCTTGCCGCAGAGGAAGGCACAGGAATCACAATCCAAAATCTTGGATAGATACACCAAAATCAAATCTTTCGGCGGAGAAGCAGGATTTGTAGCATCCTACCCACTATACACAGCGCAGGCGATTGAAAGGAGCAGGAGGCGAAGAGAGAGAGAGAGAGAGAGAGAGAGCAGGTGACCTTCTGGGGAACGCCGAGAGGGGAAGCGGTGATGTAGGAGACGTCCCAGTCGAAGAAGGCGTAGGGGTCGGCCGCGTGCGCCGCCCCGGCCAGGAAGGCGACGGCGAGGAGGAGGAGCGCCGCCATTGAGCTCTCTGTTTCTCTCTCTCCAGTCGCGAGTCGAGTCCACTGATTCTTGGGATTACTTTTTCTTGCCCCGTTTCTCTCTCTTTATGTCGGAGTGTGGGAAGAGAGAGAGAGAGGGGCGGGGGTTTTGGGTTTGCAGTTGAGAGGGTTTTGAGGCAGCCATCCCATCCACAGCTGTACGTGAGCTTGACACACTGTGGCGCACAGCTTCTTGGGAGAGAGAGAGAGAGAGCGCACTGCACTCAACTTGGAGAGGATGAGATGAGACGAGACATCTCGTCTGAGGATGGGCCCCACGCGATCTTTATTTTGAGTACAAAATTACAAACAAGCTAGTGATGGGATTGGTAGTAGGTGATCCTGATGAGCAAATGATTCATTCAGCTTAATATGAAGAAATTCCACTTCCACGGGATGCATGTTAAACGAGTGTTGTAGGAGTAGGTTGGTTTAGGCGTTTGGGGATGATGCTAGAAGAGACTTTGGGGTGGTTTGGTTTCACATGCATGCATGCGTAGTGTAGGTGTGGCGCATTTAAATGTGTTTGAGGAGATGGGAAAGCGAGGGACCATATCACCATAGTAACTGTCCTCCGTGATCTCGCAACGCGCACGCGGTTTGCATCTTTTTGCGAGGAAACAGATCGACACTAGCCTGCATAGCGATTAGCATATGCAAGCACATGCATGGAGCTCTCACCTGCGATCCATTCATAATTCATTTTGCCTTTGGTTGTTCTTGTAGCTAGCAAAGATGCATGCAGTCTCTAGCTATATGTATATGTATATGGATGTAGCTGTACTTGCGGGCCAGCCAGCGACAGTAATACTTTTACCTTGACCTTTTGTGAGCAAGCACTAGCATATTAGCATGCATGCACATGGTTGGACGGATCGTGCATCATGCCACGCATCGATATATTACCTAACCTATCTCACACATGCGTGCCTGAGTACACACTTATCAAAGTCTGCAATACATATCAATGCAAGCAGCCACCGTTCATACTCTAGCTAGTTACTGCTACTATGCAGCCATATCTCTGTCCGGCACTCATGTGTGGAAGGCATATACGCTCACGGATATCCCGTGGGAAATTTGGAAAACTGAAAATAAAGCATGTTTTAAACATATATTTCCATCTAATTCTACTTCCGTTGTTAATTTTATTTGTTATTGGATTGATTATTGGACTAATTTACATCAAATACCACAAAGGTTAAAATAGGTGGCGGCACAAGTGTTTAGTAAAGTTTCAGGCTGGACCTTATTACGGAGAACCGCAAACTCAGATTGGATTCGTTGCTTTGTTGTTTTCTTTCATGTTATTTCTACTTGACTGTGTTCAAGTTGTTCCTTTTGGCTCTGACAAAATTTCCTTTGGCTAAACTTGGATGTTGTAATAAGTTAGTGCTCCTTTCTTTCAAAACAAAAACAAACTGCGTCTGGTATGGTAAAAAGGAAAGAAAGTAAAGCACGCCAAAAGTCAGAATCCGATGTCCAACGGCCGGTCAAGGAAAGTACCCGTTAATACCCAGCAGACTGGCTTCTGTATAAAGATGCTCACGTCATGTTCTCCTAGGCTGCTCTCTCTCATCCAGAAGCTTCAAAAGAATGGAGAGGGACTGATGGGTGGGGCTTCAGTTCATGTTGGGTTGGGGACCAATCAGATATGGATCTTGTTTATTTGGACGGATGGGCAAACCAATTTTAGCTTGATTGGATACCACAAAACCGGGTCCATGTCCAGTTTTGTCCCCATGACTCCATGTTATGTGTGATCCTCCCCCATTCTTGTCCCTCTCATGTTCCTCCATCCTACTTGGTCTGGACGTCACTTCTCTGTGAGAACAATGTCAGATATCTCTATCTCTACTACTTTAGTGTAGCAAATTTTAAATTATAAGATCAGGAAGCAGTTTCCACCATTGGTTGGAGTCAATCCTATAGATGGGAGTTAAGGGATTCGTGCTACAGTGCCTAACTACAATACCCTCACAGTAACTCCGGGTTACAGTAGAAAGTTCCTGAGATTTTAACGGTGCAGCTTCTCAGGTCATCTCAAAACGAGTGGTGAAGGCAGCACCATCACATCGCAGCGCAACACAGTAGGGGCATGTCAAACAATTGCAGACTTGTGTGCCAAAATTTGACCAATAATACCTGGCTTAAACGTTAAGGATTGAAAAACTCAAACTTATCATAAATTCTTAAGTCAATAAGCGCTTTCCAACTTCATTTTCTTTAATTCATGTTAAGAGACTATGAACTTTTGCGACAACACCATGCCTGCAGATGATCGTGACAACAGAAAGTAGATCATTGATGATTTTTATTATTTGTAGAATCTAAATCTTGGCATCGGTGCTTGATCAGAAGAAGATTTTTTTATGAAATTTGACTCCATATCTTTCTCCAACGCAATCGTAGGTTATCGTCGTCCAGTAAAAAAATCATGAGTAAAAGAAATCTACAGATCTGGCTAGTTCACATACGGTGACACGGTAGCTACAAGGCCAGCGTTCTGGTAGCACCATTGTTCTGTTCTTAGGTGGTTCCATCTAGCTCGGCTCCCTTACAGTCAAATCGGTTCCAGGATGTGTTAAGCCGAATGCTTGCTCGTTGTTTTCAGCCACGGCTCTATTTTGTATTAGTTTTGAGATTTATGTCATGTATGTGTGTGGAAGCTTGCTGGCCCAGATAAAAAGGAATTTGGTGTGCTTGTCTTGTTCGTGGTGTTACTCTACAATCATCGATTCTGTATGCAGTGCTTAGTAAGATATTGAAAACGTTTGCCAAAATACGTGAGACGAGTTCATGCAAATTAATATCATCCCGGTTCGGACCAACAAGACAAAAAGTTCATCATCTTTTTCGGGAACCAACACTGAACAAAATAAAATGAAGAAAAAACAAATACTGAAAGAGTTCTCGTGCAGGCCCTGAGCGAGCGTCACACAAGGGCGCGAGGCCGAGCACATGACTGAGGTAAACATTGCAGTCGAGCCTCCGCATCCCAAGCACATGAGACACAGAGGGGAGAGGGGACGCGCGACAGCCGGTACACACCTCGCCATGGACGCATGAAGCGGCCAGGGCACGCCTCGCGTGGACTCTTGGATCAGACGATGTTGGGTTCGGGCACCACCGGATCTGGCGAAGATCCCCTAGCTGGTTCCGCGCAAGGTCAATGGAGGCATTTGGTACAAAGGAGGAAGACGAAGCAGAGGAGAGAGAACAGATTGGGGATAAAATGAACGCCTCCTTTCACGAAATCTCTACAGAGTATCTGTACTGTCTGTACGCCAACTTATACTATGAATAGATTCGCCAACGCAAAGAATAACAGGTCTAATCCCAAGAACAACCATGTCTCCCTGGAAGATTGTTATGTCTGCCTTAGTCCAGATATAAGCCTGCTACCTATGCAGCCCAATGGACCAACATACCGCAGATTGTAACGATATATGAAAAGGAAAATGTTAAGCAGACACTAACACTTTGCTACTCGGGATGCTCTGAAGCCAATACTTCTTCCTTGTTCTCTTCTGAATTTTCTAATGCAGTGCAGCTCTCGAGATCCTTGAGAGTCTAGTCCTCGACAGATCTGAAAACGTCAGTAGACAAAATCAATGTGTTTGCTTCTTTGTATGACCAGAAAACAAATGCAGATACGTAGCTCCTCTTCACTTCTGCTGTAAATGGAAGCAGATCATGCATGAATGAGGATCGATCATGCATACCGCTTAAGCTGACAGGACTGGGAAGAAATTGTACATGAAAAATCCATGTGGTACAACCTTAGGTGCATGCACACACGCATGCATGCATGCACTTTTCCCCGATAAATTTATTTACAACAAATTAAAATCATCATCATCATCATACTCCTGCAGCAGCTAGTTACAGTTGGAAGGCAGGACAGTACAATCAACTAATTGATCTCACGAAAACCAAAAAGAAGAAGAAAGTCGCCGATCTAGTGATAATATGTAGGTGACTGATTAATCAATGGAGTGGTTAATCGGGTGCATGCATGGCTGCAATCGATCAACGACTACAAGTCGGCGGCCATGAAGACCTGGTTGTAGGAGGAGTCCATCTCGTGCACGACGAGCTTCTCGGCGGTGACGCTCGCGCCGGTGGCGTTGTTGAAGAGGTACACGCCCGCCGCCGCGTAGATGGCCTCCGTCGGGTACACCCGTGATGTGACGGTGGATCTCCCGCCCTGCGCGAAGCTCTCCACGATGGAGTGGTCGACGAGGACCCTCACGGACAGCGCCTCCCCCGTCGAGCACCGGCACCGTGCTCCCCACCACCCTCTTGACGATGTCGTTGGCTCGAGAGGACCTGGACTCGTCGTGGCAGAAGTGGGTGCGGAGGCCGCCGTCGAGGCCTTTGGAGACGTAGAAGTAGACGGCGGTCTGCTCTTCGCGGTGGGCGAGGACGAGGAGGCCGAAGGGGCCGAGCGCGCCGCGGGCGGAGGAGCCGCCGCTGGTGCTGCAGTTGTAGGCGACGTCGGCCTCGTTGAGGGCGTCGACGGCGCGCGGGTCGAGGCGGAAGGCGGCCTCGATGTCGAGCTGGGTGGCACGGCGGAGGCTGAGCGGGAAGACGGAGCCGGTGTCGATGATGATGCCGCCGAGGTCGGTGGAGTCGATGCGCAGCGTCTCGACCTCCTCCACGGGCCACTGCACCAGGTTGCTCCGCGTCTTCTCGTCCAGCTCCACCGTCCTTGGAATCGACTGCATGCACGCGCCATTGATTATACAGTAATTAGCACCAGTGCAAAACTCATAATCTCTGTCATGCATATATATGCTATAGCAGTATCATGCATGCGGCCCAGTTTGCGAACGTGGTGTTAGTTATGCTTATTTTCTAAACTGTTACGAGAAAATTTACAAAAGATATATCATCCTGCTAAGTAAATGAAATTACTCAATAGGATTAACATAATCGAACCATGTTAAATGGACGTATAGAACGCGTTTTGAAATAGTTAAATAGTTACGTTGAAGGTTGGTGATGAGTCGACTCCACGTTGGCAAGACCAAGTACGTCAACGTATTCTAGCAGATCGACAGGCAGCTGGTAAGAACATTATTGAGATCCCACACACAAAGGAAGAAAGTCCGGATTTGGTGGTTAGCTGGGACCAGACAAATTACGCTACCGTTGCCTCAACATCAATGGTCAATACCAAAATCCGGTTCATTTGTTTATGCACATGCTTCCACGTGACATTGACGTGGCATGCACATGTGGTCTAGGATATTACTCCTATATGATATAGTTGAGCTACAGTTTTAAGTTGCCATTAGAGAGAAAGGACAATTGATTTGCGTTGACGCTTGGAGGATGCCAAGAGATGATGAAAAAGTCTTGAAAATTAACGAGCCAGCCTATCTATAATTAAGTAGGCACGTTTTCAATTCCCAGTTGTCACAAGGTGGCTTTGTATGTATGCATTATCGTGCACGTCATCTTCATTGCTGAAGATCTCAAAAGCGACCTATAACATATAGGCGGGCCGGGTCAGGAAGAAAGAAATGTGAAACGACGAGACTGCAACAGTTAATTAAGCTAGCGCGACATGTATCAATCCATGACAGCAACATGCACCCATCCATAACCTATTCCAATTGGTAGCCACCAGTTAATTCCCTTCTCCTCTCAAATGGTATAGGATTAATAACAGGTTAGTGGCTAACGTCGTGCCTACGTGTAAGTCGAGCTGGTCACAGGCATGAGTGCACGAATGCATCAAAAAATTTAAGCTAGCTACAGAAGAGAACATGCATGCATGCAACACCATCCCTGAGACCATGACCACAAGTTCCTTCTCTGGCCTCTCAAGGTTGCTGCCTGCGTGTCGTTTGGTCTGTCCCAGGCTCCCAGCCATGCATGCATGATCTTACGAAAACATTTCGACTAAATGAATGATCGATCTAGTTCATCTGCAATGATGCAAAATGCAAGAGATTGAATTAAAGAAGGCGTGCGTACCTGGAGGGATGCCCATCCCTTGGCGACGTCGGCGCGCTCGGAGTCGGTCTCGCCGACCCATCCCCAGAGCACGCGGCGGCGCTTGGCCGGGTCGTAGAATGTCTTGGAGGCGTAGAACTTTCCCCAGTCGTAGCGCAGGCCGATGCCGACGTCGGCCTCCGGGTCGATGGGCGTCCACCTGTTGGCCGCCGCGTCGTACCTCCCCAGCGCGTAGTAGTCGTGCCGGTCGTCGTCCATGCTCGCCTTCATCACGTACAGCAGCTCCTCGTTACCGTCCGCAACGGCCTCCGACATGTCGACGGCGCCTCCTACGGGGTAGAAGTCGATGCACTCCCACATGCCGGTGCCCTCGACGCGGTGCAGGAGGCCCGGGATGAGGTCGTAGCTGACAAAGTCCTTGGTTTTGTAGGTCATGGCGATGCCGGCGTGGTGCTCGTCCTTGGAGCCGATGACGGTGCGCCATGTCTTGTCGGAGGGGTCGTACCAGGCGGTGGTGGGGTCGCGGAAGTCCTTGTCGCCGATGCCGGGAGGAGGGAGGAGGACGGGGTTGGCGTGGTGCTTGGTCCAGTTGCGGAGGAGGGAGTCGTTGGGGTCGGAGGGGAGGGCGAGGCACTGGACCTGGACGGAGGCGTTGGTGGAGCCGGTGTAGAGCATGGCGAGGGTGCCGTCGGGGAGGAGGGTGGCGGAGCCGGTCCAGACGCCATTGATGTCGTACCAGTGGTCAGGGAGCATGGCGAGGGGGAGGTGGCGCCAGTGGAGGAGGTCGCGGGAGACGGCGTGGCCCCAGGCGATGTTGCCCCACACCGCCCGCTCCGGGTTGTACTGGTAGAACAGGTGGTACCACCCGCGGTAGTACACCGGACCTGCAAATCCCTCCTCCGTTAGCAGTAATCCCAATCTACGACGACAAAGACAAAAATGTATCCTTTGTTGGCATTGCAACACGAGGACCATCGATTAATTCTAGTTGATTTGGACTCTTTCTCTGCTAATTAGATTCATCCATCAATCTACTAAAGAGAAGGGTTTGGTGACGCACCGTTGGGATCTGTATCGCACCACCAGACGAAAGAGACACCACGTCAGTTCTTCTCCATCAAACCATTCACAAATTTTAATTTGAATCCAAGGAATAGATTGGGATTACCGTTCATCCAGTTCTTCTCCGGCTGGAAATGGAATCCGGTGCGCTGCCACTGCAGCATCGCATTGCTCCACGGGAACCCCTCCGCTCCGGCCGTCCCGAGCCGCCCGCCGGCCATCTCCTCCGCCACCCCGGACGTCTTCTCCGACACGCCGGCCTCCCACCCCCTGCTCCGAGCCATCTCGACGGCGACGACGACGGCCTGATCGGTTCTGAGCGAGGTGGCGACGACGAGCAGCACGACGGCGGAGGCGGCCAGGACGGCGGCGCACGCGCGCCACCGCCGGTGGTGGTCGACCAGGCCGTCGGCGGGGGGCAGCGGCTCGTAGGCGTAGGGCAACGGCGGCGTGGCGGGGATGGCGCGGGATTCCATCTACACGGGCTCGCTCGATCGGTTCCAAAATCAAATTGATTCTGAATGCGTGTGTGTGTTGCAATTTATAGACGCGGAAGGAGCGGAGAGGGACATTCAGATCGGATCCCCTCTCCCTCGGTTGTTAACAAGATTGCACCACTGCTTCATTCCCTTCCAAATCCGAATCCAATAGATGAAGAGATAGAAGCAAGCGAGAAACGGATTCGATCGGTGAGCTACCCGTATGTCGTCAACCGTTTTGTAAATATCTTTATACTTGTTAGTATTTTCTAAGCGTTTTAGCACGTCCGTCGCGGCGTTAAGCTCAACACTCCATTGCAGCGTGCTTCATCGCGGTGTTGAGCTCAACTTGTTTTCGTGTCATCAAGCTCAACACTCCGTCATGAAGTTGACCGCTCAGCGCTCCATTGCGGTGTCCAGTTCAATTCTCTGACGTGGCGTCGGGCTCAGCGCTCCATTGTGGTGTCGAGCCCAACACTCTGTCACGACATCGAGCTCAGCACTCCATCATGACATTGAGCGAGTATTCTGTCATGGCATCGAGCCCAGTGCTCCGTCACGGCATCAAGCTCATCACCCCATCCCGCTGTTGAGACTAGGAGAACGCGAAAGATTAAAACAAAGTAATTAAAGGACAACAGGAAAGTAAACTAATAATATAAATTAAAGAACACAACGATAGGGCAACAAATAGTGGATAATTTCTAGACTATTGGATTTATAACATGTTAAATAAATATTATATATGCAAGCACGAGGGCGAAGCCAAAGATAGGTACATCCATCCCCCTTGCTACCAAGATAACAGCATAAAGAAGTAAGTCTTCGTATTCCCCCGAATAAATGATCAAGAACTTTAGTAGGATATGCGTTGCCATGTAATACCTATCCTATACATCTCATCGGTACAACCCCTTAGCGTTAATCCAATAATGTATGCATCCATTACCGGCACTACAAAATTAGATATATGCATAGCAACAATTCATAGATCAATAACATGATAGATTACCAATAGCTAGGAAGTAATAGATACGGAATTCATCATACAAGTAAACAAAAGATTTCACAAGAAAGAAAGAGAGAAATAGAGGTAGAACGGAGATGGTGTTCGATGTGGTTGAGATGATACGCATGGTGTGGTGAAGATGATCTTTCTCTCTTCCTCCCTTGGTCTCACATGCAACTTATAGATGAATTCTTGAGGCTATGGTGGAGATAGTAGATTGGATCTAATGGCCTTAAAAGGGTCCCTCCGTCCGGGTAACTCTACTACGGTGCCTCCTTCCTCTTCAATAGATTGCAGGCGTTGTTTAGAGCTTCGTAGAGTATACGTTGTGATTTTCCTCAAGGTCCCTTCACGAAAAATATTATGTTTGATGTGGCGGTGCGGTACGCACTCGGTACGGCGTGCGGTACGAGCGTGGAGTCGTACCACTAGTCATCTAGCTCATTGATGCTCCATTCGGGCTCTCGTTTTTTCGTGAGCGCTCCTCTTGATGTGTACTTTCTAAATATATATATATATACATATATACATATTCGTATACTTTTCTAGTGATTCCTACACACATTAACACCCAAAGAGAATTTTGCACAATTCTGACAATTAATTAGTCACTAGCAGCAATTAACATGAATTTATATAGTGAAAATGCAATAATTAGGATCAAAGATGGAAAAAATTATGAGTAACAAATGGACTTTTTAGGAACCGCATACAGAGCATTGAACCAGGTGTCCGTAGATGCTCAGGCATATATGGGTAGAGGGAAATGACGGAGTAGTCCTCGACCATACGAAAAAGTGGGGATAAAACCGTAATTTGCCTAGGGTTTAAGTTGTAACTGCATCTCACATCACCCCTGGATTATAAGTAGGAGAACACCCCCTCACTACGGTACAAAATACATGAAGCATCACATTCCTTACCTACTCAAAATTTCGCCTAGTGTTGGTGACGACTAGCACGTGACCCTCGCACCTCTCTCTCCTTCCCAAAGGAGTACTCAATAGATTTGGAAAATGGAAGGTTGTAGTTTCTGCGTGGATGCTGCCCGTGTGTATAGTAAGCTGCATGCATGCATGAAACAGCTCGCACAAAAGTCTAAGACGTGCATAGACAATATACTCATACTAATTAAACACTCGAGTCTGACATCTAGAAGTCCATCCACCACTAACACGGAGGCAATCCAAGCAAGCAGCCAGGTCGGCACGCATCACACCCATCTACTAATTAATTTGTACGTAGCACATAAGAAGACATGAATAATTGAGGAGGAGGAGGAGGCTACAATGCTTCATAAGTTAGCCGTGATCAATGGGACATGCAAAGGTATAACGTGAATAGTATACGAGCTATGGCTACATAAGTATGAATATATGAGCTACTACGAATGGCCTATTAAAGAAGAAGAACTGTTATTTATCTCCGGCTACACACACGTCTATAGGTTATTAGGATTGAGTGTATTGGTACTCTAACAAATGCGCATAAGATTTACAGGTAAGATAAGTAGTAAAGAAAATAATAGGGAAAACAATACCAAAGTAAATAAAACTTTATAATGATCTACATTTTGAGAATAATTCAATTACCCATAACAACATATATTTTAGAGTACAAACACATTTAGGTGTTACATGCACCACACCTAAGGAGTGAGACCATTATATATATATTATTTTGCTTATATATAAAGGTTGGTATTAAGAGACTCATTGTAATTTCAAAGTGAAAACGTACAACTTCCAATATTATATGATAAATTGTCGTAGATTCGTTTTACAGAAAGAATGTGTTTTTGGAGTGTTGTTTTACTACAGAGATTTATACTAATTTAGGTACTTTTGATGCAACCATTTTACTTGATCAATGAATGAAATACTTAAGTACGGTATCATTTTACTAAGTCCTTTATTTGGCACCTTCATCTTATTCTTTTCTTGCCTTTTTCTATTCTAATATTTTCAAAACTTTTTGTGTTTGGTAGTGGTTATTCTATTGATAAAATAGTAATGTAGAAGGATTAATATTCTAGTCACCATATATATAAAGCTATCCTCCCGTTTTGTGTTGGGAATCTCGAGGTGTTGGCTTTCATAGAGTGGAGTGGTGCCACGCGCCGGGTCAGATTACACCACACCAAGCTCGACAGTCGACACGCCGGGGAGGGATGCGGCACGTCACGTGCGGGTAGGCGTTTTTATTTTCAAAAATAAAACAACCATGATTGCTTTAGCTTAAGAAAAAAAACCAGGGTGCGGTCCGAGACCGAGGACGATACCTACAACCCGCCTTAAAAAACGAGGACAACAAAAATGACTCGGTCCTTGGCACATGTAGTGCACCACACGTCGGTCCTCAAACAGCGCGCCATGCCGCCAGGCTCAGTCCGTCGCTGACAAGCTGCCAACCCGAGCTGCCATCACCGCCCAATTGTTTTGTTCCGATTGTCACTATTTTGTTCCGACAACCATCGCCTTAGATTAAGTGTGAAAGATAATCTAGACAACTTTACAATTCGAGTCGTACTACTATTTGGGTGAGTATTTGGCACCATCAATTCTTTGATTAGGTGGATAAAATTGCTACATTTATCTAATGTTACAGAGTTTTCCTTTCAAATCCTGATAAGTCAAATCAGTAATGCAGCACTCACAGCTGACGCACCAATTTTCTTTTCACCTTCACCCGTAAACCAACCAGTTTTTCAGTATTTTTGGTATTTTCAGTAATATTTTCGTTCCCTAATTAAGAAGTGCTCGCTCCAGAAGTTCGGACCGAAATACAGACAAATCTAAGTGTAGTAATTTTCCGTAGTTAACGTTTTAAATGTTTGAATGCAAACTTTCTCGAACGTCGTCTACTTTGAACACAGAGAGTTAGTATTAGATGGATCTTATATGCTAGTAGTTGGTCGAGTAGGATACCACAGTCCCGTCAATAATTAATTAGGCGGTTTTACCCCCACGGGCTGTAAATCCTCGTTGAAATTTTAGTGGATTCTATGCATTAGTAGATTTCTTTATAAGATTCCTTCAAAATATATTGCAGGAACTGTACAAATTTCCTACAGAATAGCTTCACGTTAAAATAATAATAATCAAGGTCATGATGTTGGACATATTAAAAAAAATGTCTGCTTACATAGCCTTCTCTCGTTGATTTCTCCAAAATTCTCATGGAGCATACAAAGAGTATTTTTCATCAAAATACAACATCATAATAATTCCGTGTTGTTTTACCGATCGTTTCTTTTTGAGATCCCCAGGAGGCCCCTATTTTATTTTTGTATGGAGCTTGCTTCAGTATACCCCATAAAATACTTATAAAAAGGGTAACTTCGTCTAATCCAGATTTGTGGGTAATTTAGGGAGCCTAGACTACCAAACCAATGAATAGATCTAGCTAACTCTATTTAACCGGTTATAATTCTGATACCATTAGACTCATATCAGTGCACATATTGCTTCCTTCACATCTTGCCAAATCGCCATATATTAGCTCGTTGCTCGGAACTTGCTAGCCGCCATGCATGTGACTAGATCGACGATGGCTGATGGCACGTCCCCCTATTTCACTAGACAAATTGGTTGTCTCCTCTCATTCACGAAGATCAATTTATTTTGCAAATTGGACGCTCACTTAAGGACTGTCCTATTCCATGTAGCTGGTGTGATTACAAGAGGGGATGGTAATTAGAAGAGCCAAATAAAGCACGAGATAACCATAATTGAGTACTGCATAATCATAGGATTAGTTGATGTGGGGAATGGATATTTTTTCTTTCAGAAGGAGGGAATCGATCTGTTTATTTTCCAAGGGAGCGATTCGGTTTGTTTTGATAATCCAGATTCGTGGAAGGAGATCACCTCAGACTCTAAGATTGCATACTGGGTTATTACAGGATAGGGATATGAAATGAGATATAATGTGTTGGGTTTAGGACAGGGATATGAGATTATATTTCTTTTCCCATGTGTGGATACAATAGGGTATGGGATAGGGATTAAAAATTTCTTAGACCAAAATGTCCCTCATGCTAATACTGTTATATAAGATGTCACGCTGAATTAGACATGGATAATTTTGTCCTAGCCTTATATCCCAGCCATACCCCACCCTCCTAACTGGGTTTAGATTGGTGGGATAAGAGGCACCCATATCCCAAACCCAAACCCTTCTCTTTTCCCATTCCTCTAATCCAAACAAGAGAATATACCCAACCTGGCTATCATTTCCCATTCCCACCTCTCCTAACCCAATATCCAAACGCCCTTTAATAGATTATACTGCCCTTCTCATAATTAAAAGGGTAAGTTTTAATATATACCGTTAGTCTTTATCGGAATCCGTAAACTTATTTGAAGGGATGAACCGAAGCACATCCCATTTTCTATACGATCGTCTTATGTTCCGCAACAATTCTTCCACATGATGTTCTCGCATAGACTAGTATCCGAGCCATCGTCAAGCAGGCATGTTAAGTGTTCTTAGATGGCTAAACTGCTTGGCACAAGTAAATAGGGCAACTTCAGTCGCCACTCTACCTTGGACAAGTCATAGTTTGGTAGAATGCGTTTAGTCCATCGCTTCAATTGTAATTCATATAATCCCGATGATCCATATGTGGTACGGTACATTTCGTTTTTCTTTGGCCGAACTAGTCCTTAATTTGTGGTTGTCGTATTTGGTGTTCAAAGTTTGCCTGAGGTTGGTTTAACACTACAGTCCAATTCTTCCAAGTTAGTACCTGCTGGAATTGAAATCATAATTGCCAAAATAAAAGGAGAGAGATATTATTGATCAATTTAAGATTAGAACTTTTGATACAAGGGTCACCGCGAACGCAAATTGTGATTACTTTGTGATGCTATTGAAACACTTATTAGTTGCGATTTTGATCTAGCTAGTAATTGGCATCCATTGCCCCTCTAGCGCGGAATTCGCGATTTCGTTTGATTTTTTTTTATCCTAGCGAGCAGCTATCTGACATTCTGACGTTTTGAAAACTTGGGACGTTACCCTTTCGGCTTGTGTGCTGGACTTCGTCAGACCTCTGAACGAGATCTAGGTGTTGTGCAACCGTTGTCGGCGAGTCCGGTCCTCGGATTGCACAGCGTGACAGCGTCGGTATAGAGGAAGAAGACGACGAAGCACGGGAAATAAAATATGAGGCAAGTGGCACAAGAATGGGGGACAAGAGGGAGCTTCTTTATTAGATTGAAAATTGTGTACAATACAAGTCCCCTCTCCATCTCCTTTTATAGCCAAATCTAGGGTATGGATAAGTATCCACTTAAGTGTGTACTTAGGGAAAATAGACCCACCCTCATGGCAGGTGGGCCCCACTACTGGTGGGGCCACTAGTTTCCCAACACTAGGATCGATAAAAGCGAAATCACTCGTTCACGGGCGCGGTTACCCAGTGACACACTGTTTGTGGGGCCCGATAAAAGTGTGGTGCTCCTAACCGCACCCACGCGTGGGGCTCCTCGCTGCACGGGCCCCACACTGACGCAAGCGCTTACGTAGACTGCACTTCCTATTTTTAACCTTGTATTGCGCGAAGCAAATTAATGTATTCCGTTGTTTTAGACGTGGTGGGCTCTCCCATCACCCCACGTTTTGTTCTTTAAATACCCCCGTAACCCAGGGTTTCCCCCTTCCACATCTACCAAGTTTCCGTCCCTTCCCTACCTTCTTCTCCCCCCTTCTCCTCCACAACATGAAGGCCACAACGAAGGCATGTCTGCTCTCGGCGCACCATAGCCATGGCGAATTGGCGATGGCGCCCTGTCTCGCCTGCCACCTCTCTTCTTGGTGCACTGTATCCATGGCGATGGCGTCCCGTTTTCCCTACGGCCAAAGCCTGCTTCGACCAAGAATTGATTTTCCGTCAAGCGTCAGGTGCTTGGAACCAACAAATCTTACTCAAATTTGATCGCTTTTTTCTTGATCTAATCTTGTAAGATCTACTTTCAGGTGCGCAAGATCCATCACTGTCCAAGCTCCTCGACTCAATCGGCTTGCTGACTCGAGTCGAGCTGTATACACCTACCCGGCTCGCCGAGGCCCGCGGGGAAACTTCTCATGGTGAGGTGATTCAATGGAACACTTCTTACTGTCATCCGATCTTTTCCTTTTTCTCGATCTAACCTAACATTTAGGTAGGTAAAATATGAAGAGAATACGGACTGACGCCGATCGCTATGGCAACAAGCCCACCATTGCAACGAGCGAAGCAGGCCACAGGGGGATCTTCCCGGCACGGGAACAAATCCACGCGGCCCTCATTTAGCTCTTCAGTTTTGGGGTGGACAGGGATTTTCCGGCCCAATCCCTCCCAAAACCCCCTGATCCACCGGGCAGAGGAGCCGCAAGGCGGGGAATAGAACACACGCACTCTCTCGCGACTCGGGCGACTCGGGCAACTCAGCGGCGGCGGCGACGACGGCGCGGCATCGTCCACAATCCGCATCGTCCACATTTCCGGTGGCTCTCCTCCCTGACGACGGACTTCTCGCTGGGATGCTCCTCCTCCTTTTCCATCCCCCCTCCTCCTCCTTCCCATCTCCCGCTTCTTTCTAGGGTTTAGTTCTTGGATTTGGGGATCCATTCGGCAATGGAGGCGGCGGCAGATCCGGTGCACGACATCCAGCAACTAATCCTGACACGACGGATACGATGGCATGCTCACGGCGGACCTGGGCAAGCCGCTCCGTGGACCTGGCAGCTCCGTCGTGTACATCTGTGTTGCTGCTACTGTTGGCCTGTCGCCTTTTCTTTGTCTTGGTTTCTCTAATTAAGGTTCATGTATTCTCAGTTTGACTGCAAGGAGCTTAAGCAAAAGTAACCGGCTTTCCTGCCTAGTATCGATCTCATTCTCCAGCAACGCATCAGTTTCCTCTTGTTTAGTCTTACTGATCTTTGATGGTGTTTGGTCAGGTGTGAAGGAAGACAGGTATTTGAGCGATATAACTGAAGACAATATCTACTTTAGTAGAGAAGGCAATGTGAGATTTCACAATGTGGTGATTATGGATCAAGGGACTCAAGGTCAGCGAGCAGCCAAGGCTAGGAGGAATTACCATCAAGTTTGCCATATTGCTATGAGGAAGTTCAAAGATGCAGCCATAGCTTTGGGACGTCCTGGCGTCATACCCTGTGACATTGATGATCTGTTCAATAGGGTTATCGCTGACAAGGTTCTTTACAACATCGGTTTGTATCATATCCACTTCTCTTTGGTCCCAATTGGAGTTGGCCTATTGGCATTTATTAAAATGCATGAACACTTGATGACCACGATCGAGCCCATAGCAAGGGACAACATTTTGAATAATCTTCATGGCTGTCCTGAGTTTATAAAGGATGCAAATGGTACCGCAAACTGGATAACAGAGGCGTGCAATAATTCGCTGTTGCGGGGTGTGTACAACTTCAATCAAGCTAATTACATAGTCAATGACAACAATATCTCCAGGAAGTTGGGCATTGCCATAAACTATGTCCGTATGGCGAGAAGGGATCCGCAAATGAGATATGAGCACGCTGACATGGTAAAGAGAGCCGAAGTTGCTGTCTTTCTTGATTTCCTAAGGAACCGTACTGCCCATAGGATGCAGAGCTGGGTTCTGGGCACTCTGTAGTACTTTCCAGAGGAAGCAGATTACGGCTGTCTCTTGAGATTCCGTTTGTTTCTGGCTAAAGTTCAATGGGAGTTATGGACCGCTCAGAGTGTTGATTTTGCTAAGATCAATTTCTCAGATTTCTTCTGACTGCTTGTCTCCCACCAGGTATTTGCATCTTAAAATCCCTGCGTACAAGCTGTTGCTTTGTTTGTTATTTGTACTGGGTGATGTTTGTTCAGCTTAGGAATGTTGATAATTGCAATCAATTAGAAGAGTACAAGAAATTTCTTGACTGTTTTTGCTACTTCATAATTTGCATTGAAATGATATCTACCACCAACAGCATCTGCCATTTGTATAATAAAACTGGAAAAAGGTTCTCTAGTGAAGCTGGAAAACGGTTTGTTCACTCGTTGTTTGAGGGTGCTTGGTCAGTTGTGAAGGAAGACATGTATTTGAGCTATATAACTGAAGACAATATCTACTTTAGTAGAGAAGGCAATGTGAGATTTCACAATGTGGTGATTATGGATCAAGGGACTCAAGGTCAGCGAGCAGCCAAGGCTAGGAGAAATTACCATCAAGTTTGCCAAGGTTTGTATATATATTACATACTAAATTGACTTATCAGTTTATTCTTGTTTCAATTCTAACTTATTTTTCTTTCTAGTCTCCATAGATAATACGATTCACCATAGCAAGGTAGGAGGTCATGGTCCTCTATTTATAGTGCTCAAAGTCCATTGGATCTTTGACATGTGTCAAGATCATGGTCTTTGATCTGAAATATCTAAACATTCTACACTCTTCTAAGTAAATATCCAGATGCTAGGGTATTCTCTAATTCTCTTATTCTAGAACCTTCTTAGTAAATATCTTTAGTCTTGAGCTGTTGGAAATGCTCTAGAAGTTTGCATTGCCAAACTTCAAAAGGGGATCTAAAGTCTCCCGGAAAAAGCTGGACAAACTTGCTGGCCGAGTTATCATCCTTGGTCGAGGCTGCTCTAAGGCCTTTGAATTGTCTCAGTTCAACAGCCGCGAAGAGGGCACCATTTTTTACTTGGACGATGCAAGCTTCGACATATCTGTGGTGTTGAACAGTGAGCGTAAGTACTCCAGTACGAACATAAGTATAACCGCGTTCAAAAAGGTCAAGGCAGGCTTGTGTTCGGCGCTTTCTGCATGAATTTACTTTAGATTGTTCTCCAATAAAATCTACATAAAATTGACCATAAGCTGGGAACCTACGTAAAATCTACATGGCAACCAAAAGAGTGGGTTCACCAAGAGTGGGTTCACCAAGAGAGAAGAGAAGAAGAAAAGTATCTTTTATTCCTTATGGCTAGGACTCAAGCTTATTGTCAAGTCATAAGAATTTGAGCTTATGATCCCTAACCGCAATGTATATGTCCCCTCCTTTTGGTCATAAGAATCCTTATGACCCTCCTTATGTCCACATTGTGGATGCCCTTAGCAAAATTATCTCCAAGTTATGCAGGTCGGTGTAGGCTGTTACCAGGGACTTCTACTCGAACCTGGGGCGGTGTTCGCACACTAGACTTAGAGCTGTGTAATCCATTTAATTTGGTCATTGTCGAAGTCTACTCCTAGTAGCTTTTTCTTTCTTTTTGTAAGCAAGAACGAGTCACTTTTTTCATTATAAGCGCCACTGAGATGCATCAATGTAAACATTTTTGGATCTGTCCACCTTGGTGCAAAGCACGAGAGAGTTTTCTCTTCCACCATCTAAAAAAAGCTCCCAGCAAGACATTTTCGACATAACTACTTCTCGCTTACGCTGACATGGGGGGTCCACATATGTGATAGTGATCCGAAGAACAAAAAAATAATCATGGAAAAACAATGTCAGAACGAACCCATATATTTGTTGGAAAACTTAGAAAATAATAATTTATCTTTCCGTCTCCAGTAAACGGACATATCATCATCCTTTAAAAGACACCAACAGGGTGGCACTAAAATGCACCCTCGCTATCAGTCCTGCATAATAGAGAAAGAACAATGACTACTACGCGACATGCTATCCGCATTCTCAAGTATCCATCTTTCCTACTGCTCCACGCTTCTTTGATCGTCTCCGTTCTTCCGGCGGCTCTTCTCCTCGTACTAATATTCAGGCAAGCTCTCTTTTCAGCAACAAATAATATATGTGACCTCGCTGCGCGTTTCATCCGTCTAATAGAGTATCTCATAGAAACTCTATTAGAAACAAAGGTAACCCAAGCCAGATTTAGGGGAACATCATCACAATTCATAACACCACATCATCAGATATCCCTTACCGCGAATCATCCACCAATCCCACTTGCAAGTAGCATACCACCCCCACTTTCGAGACCTACTTCCTTTTCGTCCACTAGCTCAATGTTCCATGAAGCAGACAAGAAATCTATTGTACTTGCGGCCCCTTCTCCCACAACGTATTGTATTATTTCCTTCTTTGTTTCATTTTTCTGTTGATGTATAAACATGCATGTTTATATCACTCTATAGATTTCTTAGTTCTGTTACATGTGTACACATTTTTATTCCAAATATTATTTTGCAGACACACTTTTATTTGAATTATTATTTTACAGAAGTGCGTGGGGAATAGCAAGATTATTATTCTCAAGATCAAAGGCCTTAGAGTAGCCTCGACCAAGGATGATAACTCGGCCAGCAAGTTTGTCCAGTTTTTTCCGGGAGACTTTAGATCCCCTTTTGAAGTTTGGCAATGCAAACTTCTAGAGCATTTCCAACAGCTCAAGACTAAAGATATTTACTAAGAAGGTTCTAGAATAAGAGAATTAGAGAATACCCTAGCATCTGGATATTTACTTAGAAGAGTGTAGAATGTTTAGATATTTCAGATCAAAGACCATGATCTTGACACATGTCAAAGATCCAATGGACTTTGAGCACTATAAATAGAGGACCATGACCTCCTACCTTGCTATGGTGAATCGTATTATCTATGGAGACTAGAAAGAAAAATAAGTTAGAATTGAAACAAGAATAAACTGATAAGTCAATTTAGTATGTAATATATATACAAACCTTGGCAAACTTGATGGTAATTTCTCCTAGCCTTGGCTGCTCGCTGACCTTGAGTCCCTTGATCCATAATCACCACATTGTGAAATCTCACATTGCCTTCTCTACTAAAGTAGATATTGTCTTCAGTTATATAGCTCAAATACATGTCTTCCTTCACAACTGACCAAGCACCCTCAAACAACGAGTGAACAAACCGTTTTCCAGCTTCACTAGAGAACCTTTTTCCAGTTTTATTATACAAATGGCAGATGCTGTTGGTGGTAGATATCATTTCAATGCAAATTATGAAGTAGCAAAAACAGTCAAGAAATTTCTTGTACTCTTCTAATTGATTGCAATTATCAACATTCCTAAGCTGAACAAACATCACCCAGTACAAATAACAAACAAAGCAACAGCTTGTACGCAGGGATTTTAAGATGCAAATACCTGGTGGGAGACAAGCAGTCAGAAGAAATCTGAGAAATTGATCTTAGCAAAATCAACACTCTGAGCGGTCCATAACTCCCATTGAACTTTAGCCAGAAAACAAACGGAATCTCAAGAGACAGCCGTAATCTGCTTCCTCTGGAAAGTACTACAGAGTGCCCAGAACCCAGCTCTGCATCCTATGGGCAGTACGGTTCCTTAGGAAATCAAGAAAGACAGCAACTTCGGCTCTCTTTACCATGTCAGCGTGCTCATATCTCATTTGCGGATCCCTTCTCGCCATACGGACATAGTTTATGGCAATGCCCAACTTCCTGGAGATATTGTTGTCATTGACTATGTAATTAGCTTGATTGAAGTTGTACACACCCCGCAACAGCGAATTATTGCACGCCTCTGTTATCCAGTTTGCGGTACCATTTGCATCCTTTATAAACTCAGGACAGCCATGAAGATTATTCAAATGTTGTCCCTTGCTATGGGCTCGATCGTGGTCATCAAGTGTTCATGCATTTTAATAAATGCCAATAGGCCAACTCCAATTGGGACCAAAGAGAAGTGGATATGATACAAACCGATGTTGTAAAGAACCTTGTCAGCGATAACCCTATTGAACAGATCATCAATGTCACAGGGTATGACGCCAGGACGTCCCAAAGCTATGGCTGCATCTTTGAACTTCCTCATAGCAATATGGCAAACTTGATGGTAATTCCTCCTAGCCTTGGCTGCTCACTGACCTTGTGTCCCTTGACCACCCGGATCGAGTCCCGCACCCTGGGAAGCACCCTTGGTGGTGGATCCGCAAGTCGCCGGGTTCAAACTCCGCAAGGTCCTGATGGATGGTGGCTCCAGCATCAATATAATCTTCATTGATACTCTGAAGAAGATGCAGGTCCCGGAGACCCAGCTCCGTCCCAGTAGCACTTCCTTCCACGGAATAGTGCCTGGGAAGTGCGCCAAGCCTCTGGGTCAGGTCTCCCTAGAAGTTGTGTTCGGCGAACCGAACAACTTCCAGGTCGAAACCTTGACCTTTGAGGTAGTCGGCTTTAAGAGCGCCTACCATGCGATCTTTGGCCGCCCGGCCTATGCCAAGTTCATAGCTAGCCTCGCTAGTGCGGATATAGCCGAATCCTTGATTGCGGCTCAGGAGCTGGAAAGCATCCAAAGGTCTGCCGACCCAGACCAAGCTCCACCCTACAAGAAGGCGGCGACCGAGTCCACCTTCTAATCGGCCAAGGACACTAAACGTGTCTAGGTCCACCCTGAGGATTCGTCTAAGACGGTTCAGATCGGGACTGACCTTGATGCCAAATAGGAAGGCGCGCTCGTTGACTTCCTTCGTGAGAATTGGAACATCTTCGCATGGAAGCCAGCTGACATGCCGGGTGTTCCAAGGAAGTTCGCCGAGCACTCCCTCAACGTCGCCAAGGACGCGAAGCCAGTCAAGCAGTCTCTCCGCCGCTTCGCTGAAGACCAGCGCAAAGCTATCGGAGAGGAAATTGCCTGACTCCTCGCAGCCGGGTTCATCAAGGAGGTTCTTCACCCGGACTGGTTAGCAAACCCGGTCCTGGTTCTTAAGAAGAACAAAACTTGGCACATGTACGTGGACTACACGTCCCTGAACAAAGCATGCCCCAAGGATCCGTTCGCCTTACCTCGTGTTGATCAAGTCGTCGACTCCACGGCCGGTTGCGAAAGCTTATGTTTTCTGGATGCCTATTCAGGCTATCACCAGATCAAAATGAAAGAATCAGATCAAATAAAGATTCTTTCATTACCCCGTTTGGGGCTTTTTGTTATATCACCATGCCTTTTGGTTTGAAAAATGCTGGCACAACATATCAGCGTTGTATGCAAAAATGTTTGCATGACCAGATAGGTAGAAATGTCCAGGCTTACGTTGACGACATTGTGGTGAAGACAAAAAAGACTGCGGATCTCTTGACTGATTTGGCCGAAACCTTCGCCAATCTCAGGAGGTTCGACATGAAGCTCAACCCGGAGAAGTGCGTCTTTGGAGTTCCTGCCGGCAAGCTACTCGGCTTCATCGTTTCCGAGCGAGGAATCGAGGCGAACCCGGACAAGATTGATGCCATCATCAAGATGGGCAAACCGAAGGATCTGAAGGCTGTCCAGCGCCTAACCGGGTGCGTAGCTGCTCTAAGTCGGTTTATTGCCCGACTCGGTGAGAAGGCTTTGCCTTTTTACCGACTTCTCAAGAAATCCGACTCCTTCGATTGGACGAACGAGGCTCAAAAAGCCTTCGAGGATCTCAAGCGCCTTCTGTCAACGCCTCGAATTCTCGCTGCACCAATGGAAGGAGAGCCCATGCTGCTGTACATCGCGGCCACGAATCACGTGGTTTGCGTTGTTCTAGTGGTGGAGCGTGCAGAAGAAGGCCGAGTACAGAAGGTGCAGCGACCTGTCTATTACGTCAGCGAGGTCCTCTCCGAGTCGAAGCAGCGCTATCCGCACAACCAGAAAGTCGTCTATGGCGTGTTCCTGGCGACTCGGAAGCTGGTACATTACTTCCAAGCCCACTCGGTTACCGTGGTTAGTCACGCCCCTTTGTCCGACATCATCAACAATCGGGACGCCACGGGCCGAGTTGCTAAGTGGGCGATAGAGCTCATGCCTCATGACATCAGCTACGAGCCCCGCAAGGCTATCATGTCTCAGGCTCTCGCGGACTTCATCGTCGAGTGGACTGAAAGCCAGTCCCCTCTGAGTCAAGTGCACCTAGAGCACTGGGTCATGTACTTCGACGGTTCAAAGATGCTCGCAGGAACGGGGGCTGGAGTTGTCCTCATCTCCCCCAAAGGCGACAAGCTGAATTACATGTTGCAAATCCACTTCGCCGCTTCCAACAATGTGGTGGAATACGAGGCATTACTGCATGGTTTGCACATTGCAGTCTCACTCGGCATTCGTCGGCTCCTTTGCCGCAGCGACTCGGATCTGGTGGTGCAGCAAGTAATGAAGATGTGGGACGCCAAGGACCCCACCATGGCGGCATATTGTGCTGCCGTCATCATGTTCGCCGAGCTGATAATGAGGCGGCCGACTCCCTTGCCAGAATCGGCTTTGCTCGTGAAAAAGTGCCACCTGGAGTGTTCCTTCAGCAACTTTTCCAGCCATCCGTTAAACTGAAGTCGGCAACCGAGTTAGCTGAAGCCGGGTCGCCAAATCCTGAACTGGCCAATCCAACCCAGGAAGACGTCTTGGCGGTTTTTCCCCCCTGGACTCAGCCGTTCCTTGCTTACCTTTTGCACAAGGAGCTACCTGAGGATCCGACTGAAGCGCGCCGCATTGTGTGCCACGCTCGAGCTTACACCATCATTAACGGTGAGCTCTACAAGCGCAGCACCACTGGAATCTTCCAGCGTTGCATCTCGCCGGAAGAAGGCCGAATGTTGCTTGAGGAAATCCACTCGGGACTCTGTGGCCATCACGCTTCGTCACGGGCCTTGGTTGCTAAAGCTTTTTGCCATGGTCTCTCCTGGCTCACTGCCCATGCTGATGCAGAAGAACTCGTTCAAACTTGCGAAAGATGTCAGAGGTACGCCCGACAATTACACATGCCGGCTATCGTGCTCAAGACCATCCCAATCACATGGCCCTTTGTCGTGTGGGAACTCGACATGGTGGGTCCCTTTAAAACAGCTCGAGGAGGTTTCACTCATCTCCTTGTAGCGGTGGACAAGTTCACAAAGTAGATCGAAGCCAAGCCAATCGTGAAACTTGATGGTCCGACTGCCGTCAACTTCATGAAGGGAGTCATCTTCCGATTCGGTATCCCTCACAGCATCATTACCGATAATGGCAAAAACTTCACTGCTGAAGTCTTCCGCCAGTTTTGCCGGGATCACGGAATCCGAATCGACTTTGCTTCCGTGGCTCATCCGCAGTCCAACAGCCAAGTCGAGCGCTCCAATGCGCTCATTCTTCAAGACATCAGACCCCGGCTGTTAGTCCCATTACAGCGGGCCGCTGGCTGCTGGATCGACGAGCTTCCGTCTGTCCTCTGGAGTTTAAGGATAACTCCAAAACCGGTCGACTGGCTACACGCCTTTCTTCATGGTTTACGGTGCCGAAGCCGTCCTGCCGAGTGACATCCTCCACGACTCTCCGCGAGTCACAGCATATGTGGAAAAGGATGCCGAGTCGGTGCGACAGGACGATCTTGATCTCTTGGAGGAAGCGCGGGAGCTCGCCCTTTCACGCTCGGCCATCTATCAACAGAACTTGCATCGCTACCACAGTCGGCAAGTTTGGGGCCGAGTCTTTAACAAAGGAGATTTGGTCCTCCGACTAATCCAAGATAAGGCGGGCATGCACAAGTTGTCTCCACCTTGGGAAGGCCCGTTCATCATCAACCAGGTGCTGCACAACAGCGCGTACCGACTGGAGGACCCGGCAACCGGCTCAGTCACTGAAAGGACTTGGAATATTGCTCAGCTGCGTCCCTTTTTCACTTAAACTTTGTACTTCCAATAGTTCATTGTTTCATTATAAATAAACATTTGTTTCCCTCGAGCGGCACTCGGGAAACACTTTGTTTTTTCAATTTTATGTTGGACTCCTTTTGTCCACTTTCATGACTCAACTACGTTCCCTTGGGCACTCCCCGTGGGCTACGTTTAAAAAACCGAGTGGCTTAACTTCGGGCAACCCCCGGAAGCTACCTCAACCCACTGGGTGATTTATCACTCGGTACAAGTTATTTCGGGTCTCCTAACTTTGTTTCTACACAAGCGTCTAAGTAAACGTGTACGGTACCTAAGGCCCACTCTTCGTCCCCAACTACAGTCGCAACCCGGCTGTCCGGTTGGCAAGAGCAAAAGCTAAAGGTCGGCCTGCACGCGGAAGGATCCGACTCGGCGGAAAAAGCAAATTCAGACGAACCAAATAACTTGTGCAAAATCAAAATAAATTGAAAGTATTTCCATTCAAAACGAAACATAGTCTTTACATTTTTTTCTACTCGGCATACCGAGAGATATTACATGATAATTTTTTATTCTTCTGGAGTTGCTTCTACGTGCTCCTCCAGGTCGGTAAACTCGACGATCCGGCTGGCGGCGGCGCGGACCCGGGGAAGGAGCTCCAGAGGGTTGACCGACTTTCCCTCCGCGTCGAGTGGGGCTCCAGCAGAAATGCTGTCGACGTCCCCATCGGGATGGTGCGCCAACACCATTGCCAGCGACATGCCGGCTCCCGAGCGGGCTGCCGGCTCCTTCCACTTCTCCACCTCCGCCGAGCCTTGCGACAGCTTGTCGGCAAGGGCGAAGATGCTGGAGCTCGGCTTTTCTCCGGGCCATAGCTTGGCGCAGAGGCTTTGGGCAGCCGACTTCATGTTCTGCACCATGCTCTTCACTTGGAGGAGTCGGTCCTCCACAGTCACGACGCAGCTGGACATCTGCTCAGGTGTCCAGAAGGCGTCAAGAGCTGACCTCGCCGGGTCGAAAAGTGCGCGAAGTCGGAGCGTCGCCCACCTTGCCTGCTCCTCCAGTTCTGAGCAAGCGTCTGGGCGTGAATTATTGCAAGGAAATGAACAAAAAAGCGTGCAAAAAGAGGGAAATAAGGACTCGGGGGCTTACCGAGTAGAGTCTCAATAGCTTTCTTGAGTTGGCTTATGAGTTCTCCCTCGCACTTCTCCCAGTCGACGATGGCCGCGGCGTGTCGCTTCTGCGACTCGGTCATCTGCCTGGCGAAGTCGTCGACGGCCACCTGCAGCTTGCGGTTCGTAGCCTGCGATTACTCGTACTGCGCCACCAGCCGCTCATGCTCCGACTGCAGCATGACGGCGGTCTTCATTTGTGCGTGAGCTTCTTGCAGCTCGCTGTCATACTCAGCCGCTTTGACATCGAGCATTTCTGTTGCCTTGGCCATCGGGATCATAGCCTTCATTTCTTCCCGAAGTCGGGCGTTTTCGGCTTCGATGTCTACCGACTCAAGAAAGTCAATACCAGCAAAACCTTAAGGCAAAGGAGCTGAAGACTCAGATACTTACTCCCGATGGCGGTCAGCTTCTCTTCGAGCCGCCGACTCTTGGCCCTTTCTTCGGCCAACGCCTTCTCAAGGGAGGCATTCCTCTCCACGAGGGCCTGGCCGCTTCCGCCGAGCCGGATTGCAGCCTGGACAAGGAAAAATTAGTCAGCATAACCCGAATTAATAAGTCTCCAACCGAATCAACCAGTCGGCTAGAGACTCGGGGGCTACACCCACTGGGTGCACTGATCGTGCTCCCAGTGTTAAGAATTAAACAAAGTTTAGATGCAAAACTTACCCCGACGGAAGACTCCAAAACCTCGGTTGAGTCCGCCAAGGTCTTGGCCACGTCAGCAAATTCCCTAAGCTTGGAGCTAAGGGCAGCGACGCGGTCGGTGGCTGCTTCCGCTGCCGTCAAGTCCCCCGTGCTGCAACTCGGCAACAGCAGCGCGGGCACGAGGCTGCCGGACGAACCCGGCGCCGACTCTTCGGTCGCAGACGCAGGAGCCAAGGCCAGACTCTGCTCGGCCACCGGAGAAGATTCGGTGATGAGCTGGCCTCCGGCTCCGCCTGCCGGTTCCGAGGAGTCGGCACCGATCACAGCCGCCGGCTCTGTCATCGCCTCGCTGGAGGGAGTTGGCGGAGGCTGCGGGTTGTCAGCCGGAGCCCCGGTTGACCCGGCACCCATGCCGGACTCCGGCGCCTTCTCCACGGGTGCGGCAGGTTGTGGCGAGCTTGGCGTGGCTGCAGCCAGAGGCACGATTGACTCGGCACCCGTGGCAGACTCCGATGCCACGGCGGGGGCGGTTGGCGACCCCGTGCTGGGCTCGGCCGCAGTCGGAGCCGGAGAAGCCGACTCCGGCAGCGGGACCGGAGTCGGGGCCGCGGACGGGCCGGTTGCGAAGTCTCCTTTGTCGGAGAACTTCTTTTGGATTCTGTGACATTAAAAACCAAACCGACTTCAGCATCTTCATCTTCGACCGGAGTATGAGGCAAGGCAAAAAGACTCGTACCTGGTGGTTGTGGGGATTGTCTTCTTCTTCAGTTTCCCCACGGCGGGCGGACCCCCAGAGGAACTGGCGGGTGCCGGCTGAGGCGCAGTCCGCTTGGCAACGGGAGCCGGAGCTTGTGCCGCGGGGCCGGCAGGTACGGCTCGTGCCCGCTTGGCGGCTGACTCCGCCTGAGCCGGCTCCGCCTCCGCTTGCGGGGTCTTAGACCCGGATGCATCATCTTCACGCCTTCGTTTGGAGGTCGGGGGGACCCCTTCCAACTCGGTATCCGAGTTGACCTGAACGCCGCCCTCGGGGGCTTCTTCGTCGACCTCCATGTCGTCCAACGCCTCCGGAGCTGAGCTTTGCTCGAGGAGTGGCGGCATGGAGTTCAAGTTAAGGAAAGTCTGCAGCATTAAAAGACTTGGTGTTAGGAAGAATGAATAAGCAACAATATGCAAGAATCCGGCTCGGAATGCAGGACACTTACAGTCGGCGGGGGTTGGCGGTAGAAAAGGGGGTCACGTGCGGCGCCCTGGTGAGTCCGGTTCGCTCCTTGGTCAAGTTCTTCAGGAGATCCATGAAAAGATCATCCGGAAGCCCATCGACCGATACCCTGGTCGAGTCGGACGCGCCCGAGTACTCCCACATCGGGTGTGCCCTGGCTTGAAGTGGTTGGATTCGACGACTCAACCAGGTGGCGATGAGGTCGGTGCCCGTGAGCCCTTTCTCCTGGAGTCTCTGAATCCTCCTCAGGAGTTGGTCGACCTCGGGCATTTCCGTGCTGGAGGGCTTGGCGCTCCAACGCTTCCGCCACTCGGGAGGACCTTCGGTGTACGGGGGAAGCCCTTCATGGCCAGTCGGCGTGCGCTCATTCTGGCAGTAGAACCACCCGTCCTGCCACTTCCGCACGGTGTCCGGGAGTTGCAGCTTGAAGTACCGAGCGCCGGCCTTGACTTGAATGCCGACTCCCCCGCAGACGGATAGGCGGCCGCCGGCTTTGATGGGCTGCGCCTTCACCAGGAAGATCTTCTTCCACAACCCACAGTGAGGCCGAGTCCCCAGATAGCATTCGCACAGCGTGATGAAACACGCAATGTGCAGAATGCCATTGGGGCTCAGATGATGAAGCTGGAGGCCGTAGAAGAAGAGAAGGCCGCGCACGAAGTCGTGCGGGGGCAGCGAGAAGCCCCGCTCGATGAACGGGATGATCATCACGCGTTCGTGCGCGTGCGGAGCAGGCTTCTCCTCTTGATACGGGGCCCTCCAGTTGCCGATGGAGCGGGGCGGTAGCAGTCCCTCGCCGGCGAAGCCCGTGAGGATCCGGTCGGTTACAACCGACGGGTCCCAGTCGCCCTTTTTCCACCCCTCGGAATGGGTGGCGGCGGCAGAGGAGGAAGCGTCGGTCTTCTTGCCTTTGCCGGTGTGCGACATGGTCGGATGGCTGAAGGACGGCGGCGAAACGGGAGTTTTTTTTGGGAAGAAGGGAAGCAATGTGCGGTGGCGGAGCTCTGGAGGCAAAGGGCTTGTGCGCGAGGAAGACGAAGGCAGATGGGAAGTGCGGCCGCCCTACGCCCGCTTTTATAGCCGAGGGAGGCAAACCGACGGCAATCGTGTGTCCTACGTGGCGGCAAACCGCCGCGGCAACCGTCGACCCGCGCGCGCGAACCCGCGAGATTCGGGCGCCTTTTTCGCCATGACTCGGCGTCCCAGGCGTCTTGACCGGCGAGCGTTATGTCAGCAACCATCCCGTGCGTGCCGCCCGCGTGATTCGGGGCACAATCATGATGAACCGTCGCATCGGACGTCACGCGAAGTCATAGCAGCAACAGCGGGTGTCTCGGGCACGCTTCGCGCAGCACTCGAGGCGAAATCATTGCGCTGCGGCGCTGCAGGCGCTCCGTCCAACCGACTGCGCGCATTAAATGCTGAAGCGACGTCGTGTACAGTCAAGACGGTACCGTGTGACACAAGCCAGCTTCGACCGGGTTTGGTTCGATTGAGTCGAATCACGCTCAGACACTGAGTCAGCTTGAAGTCGGCTTGGCTCACTGGGACACGTCACGATTTGTACCGACTCCACCAAACAATTCCGAGGCGCACCGGTCGCCACACTCGGAAGCAGACTAGTTCTGCGAGAGGGTGCCGATGGCCGACCCAACAGGGTTCGCAGGTCACTCGGCAACACCCAAGCTAAGGACGAACCCAGCATCCACAGCGGCGCAAGATAGTCCATGATTCAGAGCCGGACGCCACAGCGGCGCAGAATGGTTCAGTGATTCGGGACTCAATGTCGGAGTTCGAGGACTCGGTTTCGAAGCTGAAGATCGAAGGCGACCCCCCAGCGGGCACAAGATGGCAACGATCCACTCGGACATGTCAGGCGCTATTTCGGATTCACTCGAAATTCATGATACGCCTCCCGGAAGGCCACTAGCCGACTTCCCCAGCCGGAAAGCACGGGTATCACCGAATTCCTAACACTTAGCACAAACTTAACCTTTTTCAGGTATCACGGCAGTCCATCAAGGTCTCTCCATCAGCGACTGGGGCATACGCAGCCTGCTCACCAGTCGGCATCCGTGTCGAGACCTCGAAGCACTTGGGGGCTACTGACTGGGGGAACCCATCCGGGTAGGCCCAGCACAGCGAGTCGGCCCAACAGGCTCGGAGAGTTCCACGGAGGCCCACTCGGATGAAGGCCCAAGTAAGGCCCACATGGACGCAACGTCCGAGTGCCATCAAGGAAGGCGTTACAACCTCATCAAGGCATGCGTTTCGCTACCATGAAGACTGGCGTTACTCGGACGGTTACGCAGAATAAATGTATCAATTAAATTATGCAGTTACTGTAGCTCGGTCGACTGACCGAGTCGGCACACGTACAGCCTATAAAAGACTAGAGCCCCATGCAAGGGGGGGGGCTTTTTCCGGAGGCTAGAGGCTAAGGCGTCATCTTCAAGCTCTAGACAAGAATCCACCATTGTTTCTGTAATCTTTCTCACGCAAGGCTCATAATACAATCAGCAGGAGTAGGGTGTTACCTCCGCCATTGGAGGGCCTGAACCTGGGTAAAAACCTCTTGTGTGAACCCGCTTAGATCTTCCACGCGTGCTCCCCAAAATCCTACTAGAAATGTATATTGCCGCGAAATCCCCGCGACAAAAACTTTGCCAAATTAATCATCAAAACCTACTGTTTCTCATCCACCCAAGCCAAGCCCATCTTCTTTTCCCCGTCCTTCTCCCTATTTCTTTTTCTCCCAAGCACAGAGGCTGCTCCAGTCTCTCGCACAGCAACGACGCCTGTGGATGATGCCACCAACGCCGCATCCCGAACCGCCTTCGGCCCCTCTCACCACCGCTCCGCTCGGCCGCTGTACCCACGCCGTTGCCCGAGTTCGCTCTCCACCTGCGCTCGCCGTACCAGAGACCACGCGCGAGGCGCCCCTGCGTCAACCCGGCACCAGCGAGGGTGCGGGCCTCACCAGCGTCACTTCACCACCCCGACTGCCACTGCAACCATCCGGAGGAGCCTCGACGTCCCGCGAACCGCACACGCGTCCGGCGGTGACATGTCCCACGCAATGCCGAGCCCCGCCCGCTCGCCTTTAAATCGGGCAACCGAGCTCCCTGCGCAACTTTTTCCACTCCACCTGCTCCGCCACACGCCACCGCACCCCCCCAAGCCATCGCATCGACATCCATCACCCCGGAGCACCGCCGCCGCGCCATTTTCCCCCAGCGAGGTAGTCTCTGCCCCTGAGATCCGCCCGCCACCAATCTCTTCTTCTCGTGCGCCACCTCCGTCCTTTATTGCCAAAAATGGAACCGGGACACTTCCGTGAGCCTCCCCGTCTTCTTCTTCCCCGGCGAGCTCCGTCGGCGTTGGCACCGGCCCCGCTCCACACGCCGGTGCCTCTCCTCTGTTTTTCCCCTTCAGCCCAGGCACCAACTCGATTGGAGCCGAGCCGGGCCACCGGGCCTCTTCCCTTTTCGGTCGGCTAAAGGCCCAAGCCGGGCTGGCCTCTCCTTTTCCCCTCGGGCTGGCTCGATTCTTCTCGAGCTAGCTTAACAGGCCCAACCGAGCCAAGCCACAACTGTTCACTAGCCCAGTTCAAAAATGAATAGTAACCCAAGCCCAACACTGTTCACCCGAAACCTTGAAAACACATTATATACCCATTTTGATCATTTCGACGTCCTAAATCCATTTTTCCAGACCGCTTAACTAAAATCCTACTCTACTCTACTATAAGCCCTCAAAACCTTCTCGTTTCCTTTATAATCTTATTTCCAGATTTAATTACATTTTGCTCTTAGCTCGCGTTCGTGAGTCCGAACTTATTTCTATTTGGTTCCTTCATAAATAGGACACGATAGTGACGAGCCGACTGGAGATGTAGGTAGCGTGCCTATACCCCTTCCACAGAATATGGGTAATGTGTCGGTTGACCTTACCCGAAGCATATAAGGACAAGACCCTTGTTGCGGGGAATTCGCGGCAATATCCATTTGTAATAGGATTGTTGGGAAAGCGTGTTAGGAAGATCTAGGCGGTGCACACAAGAACTTTACCCAGGTTCAGGCTCTCCAATGGTGGAGATAATACCCTACTCCTGCTGTATATATTTGATGATCTTGTGTGAAAGAGGAGAGTACAGGAGGTTGAAGATGAAGCTAGTAAGTCTGGAGATCAGAGGATGTCCAGTCTCGCCCCCCTCTGCATGGAGGGCTCGGCCTTATATAGGCCTGTACATTAGCCGACTCGGTCACTCGGCTGAGCTACGGTTACTGTCCTAATTAACTGTGAAATTTACATCTGGTAATCGTCCGAGTAACGCCAGTCTTCATGCCGGTTGAAACGTATGCCTTGATGAATTGTAACGCCTGTCTTAATGGCACCCGGACGTTGTATTGTTGCAGGCCTTTCTTGGGCCTTCGTCCGAGTGGGCTTGCCTAAGCTTGTTGGGCCGACTCGTTGTGCTGGGCCTACCCGGATGGGCTCCCCTCGTCAACCCTTGTGCTAAGTAATAAACACAGAATTCCCACTCAACCACATGTTTGACTTGTCAAACCTAGTCTAGTAGTTTGCTCTATCCGCTGGACAACTATAGACTAACTTGCCTTTCCTGTTTATGGAAAGCCCAAGAAGCGACTTGATGATAGGCCCTGTGTTGGGAAATCACAACAGGAACACACTCGGACCCCTGGCCCGAGGGCTGACCCTTGGCCCGGTTAAGCTGCCAGGCTAAGAGTGATCTGGATTTCCTGGGTGGTGACTTCAAAAGATAGAGCAGATAAAAAGCCTTGTTATCTCACCTCCGTCAACACACCGATGGGAGTGTGTTTATCACTAGTTGACGTAACGAGGTGACGATATCATGTGGGTAAAGCTGAGTAACTCTGCAGAGTCATGACCAAAAGTATTCGAATACGCCGTGCTTCCGATTAAGGAAACTGTGTTCAAGGGTGATTCCTAAAACAAGGCACAAGTAGAGTTTCTGATGTTGAATAAGGAGATAAAAGTGGTGAAGTCCAGACGGGATTACTAAAAATTCCAACTGTTTCTAATGATTAGTTAAATGATTTTTACTGATAAGTCGAATATTAGGGTTATGCATCCACCAAATGATATAAAGCTTTTACCCCTCCTTTGAAATCCCCTGCGTATTAGTTAAAATAGGCTTTTCTAATGTGGCTTGCTGAGTACTCCGTGTACTCATTCCGCATCGTCCACATTTCCGGTGGCTCTCCTCCCTGACGACGGACTTCTCGCTGGGATGCTCCTCCTCCTCCTTTTCCTTCCCCCCTCCTCCTCCTTCCCATCCCCCGCTTCTTTCTAGGGTTTAGTTCTTGGATTTGGGGATCCATCCGGTAATGGAGGCGGCGGCGGATCCGGTGCACGGCGTCCAGCAACTGATCCTGACACGACGGATACAATGGCATGCTCACGGTGGACCTGGGCAAGCCGCTCCATGGACCTGGCGGCTCCGTCGTGTACATCTGCGTCGCTGCTACTGCTGGCCTGTCGCCTTTTCTTTGTCTTGGTTTCTCTAATTAAGGTTCATGTATTCTCAGTTTGACTACAAGGAGCTTAAGCAAAAGTAACCGGCTTTCCTGCCTAGTATCGATCTCATTCTCCAGCAACGCATCAGTTTCCTCTTGTTTAGTCTTACTAATCTTTGATATTGCTTACCCCCAAGTTCTTTGTTTTTTCCCCAGTGTTTTCCTCTGTAACTTTCCACCAAAGAACAATTTTTTTCTCTCTATGACTTGAGGAAACTATGGTTCTTCCTTTGAGGATTAGTTAGCTATTGTTCAACTGTGTTTTAAATATTTCCCTTCTGAACTCCATCATCGCCAATTTGCTCACATAGTCGTAATATGTGACAGGACAATGAGTATCCCCATTGTGCAAAATGGTGCATTTTCATGCATGTGCTTTGACGAGTATCGCACCCTCAACTGAGCACCGTGTGTAAATGGATGCACTCAGATGGTCAACTACTTGGCCGTTCATTCTCCTCTAGTGTTGCTCCCATGTAATGATCCAGCTAGAGGCTCAATAAATCTTCCAGGTGAACACCCTAGCAGTACACTTGAGCTGTTCTCTAGTGAAGCTAGAAAATGGTTTGTTTACTCGCTGTTTGATGGTGTTTGGTCAGTTGTGAAGGAAGACCAGTATTTGAGCGATACAACTGAAGACAATATCTAGTTTAGTAGAGAAGGCAATGTGAGATTTCACAATGTGGTGATTATGGATCAAGGGACTCAAGGTCAGTGAGCAGCCAAGGCTAGGAGGAATTACCATCAAGTTTGCCATATTGCTATGAGGAAGTTCAAAGATGCAGCCATAGCTTTGGGACGTCCTGGCGTCATACCCTGTGACATTGATGATCTGTTCAATAGGGTTATCGCTGACAAGGTTCTTTACAACATCGGTTTGTATCATATCCACTTCTCTTTGGTCCCAATTGGAGTTGGCCTATTGGCATTTATTAAAATGCATGAACACTTGATGACCACGATCGAGCCCATAGCAAGGGACAACATTTTGAATAATCTTCATGGCTGTCCTGAGTTTATAAAGGATGCAAATGGTACCGCAAACTGGATAACAGAGGCGTGCAATAATTCGCTGTTGCGGGGTGTGTACAACTTCAATCAAGCTAATTACATAGTCAATGACAACAATATCTCCAGGAAGTTGGGCATTGCCATAAACTATGTCCGTATGGCGAGAAGGGATCCGCAAATGAGATATGAGCACGCTGACATGGTAAAGAGAGCCGAAGTTGCTGTCTTTCTTGATTTCCTAAGGAACCGTACTGCCCATAGGATGCAGAGCTGGGTTCTGGGCACTCTGTAGTACTTTCCAGAGGAAGCAGATTACGGCTGTCTCTTGAGATTCCGTTTGTTTCTGGCTAAAGTTCAATGGGAGTTATGGACCGCTCAGAGTGTTGATTTTGCTAAGATCAATTTCTCAGATTTCTTCTGACTGCTTGTCTCCCACCAGGTATTTGCATCTTAAAATCCCTGCGTACAAGCTGTTGCTTTGTTTGTTATTTGTACTGGGTGATGTTTGTTCAGCTTAGGAATGTTGATAATTGCAATCAATTAGAAGAGTACAAGAAATTTCTTGACTGTTTTTGCTACTTCATAATTTGCATTGAAATGATATCTACCACCAACAGCATCTGCCATTTGTATAATAAAACTGGAAAAAGGTTCTCTAGTGAAGCTGGAAAACGGTTTGTTCACTCGTTGTTTGAGGGTGCTTGGTCAGTTGTGAAGGAAGACATGTATTTGAGCTATATAACTGAAGACAATATCTACTTTAGTAGAGAAGGCAATGTGAGATTTCACAATGTGGTGATTATGGATCAAGGGACTCAAGGTCAGCGAGCAGCCAAGGCTAGGAGAAATTACCATCAAGTTTGCCAAGGTTTGTATATATATTACATACTAAATTGACTTATCAGTTTATTCTTGTTTCAATTCTAACTTATTTTTCTTTCTAGTCTCCATAGATAATACGATTCACCATAGCAAGGTAGGAGGTCATGGTCCTCTATTTATAGTGCTCAAAGTCCATTGGATCTTTGACATGTGTCAAGATCATGGTCTTTGATCTGAAATATCTAAACATTCTACACTCTTCTAAGTAAATATCCAGATGCTAGGGTATTCTCTAATTCTCTTATTCTAGAACCTTCTTAGTAAATATCTTTAGTCTTGAGCTGTTGGAAATGCTCTAGAAGTTTGCATTGCCAAACTTCAAAAGGGGATCTAAAGTCTCCCGGAAAAAGCTGGACAAACTTGCTGGCCGAGTTATCATCCTTGGTCGAGGCTGCTCTAAGGCCTTTGATCTTGAGAATAATAATCTTGCTATTCCCCACGCACTTCTGTAAAATAATAATTCAAATAAAAGTGTGTCTGCAAAATAATATTTGGAATAAAAATGTGTACACATGTAACAGAACTAAGAAATCTATAGAGTGATATAAACATGCATGTTTATACATCAACAGAAAAATGAAACAAAGAAGGAAATAATACAATACGCTGTGGGAGAAGGGGCCGCAAGTACAATAGATTTCTTGTCTGCTTCATGGAACATTGAGCTAGTGGACGAAAAGGAAGTAGGTCTCGAAAGTGGGGGTGGTATGCTACTTGCAAGTGGGATTGGTGGATGATTCGCGGTAAGGGATATCTGATGATGTGATGTTATGAATTGTGATGATGTTCCCCTAAATCTGGCTTGGGTTACCTTTTGTTTCTAATAGAGTTTCTATGAGATACTCTATTAGACGGATGAAACGCGCAGCGAGGTCACATATATTATTTGTTGCTGAAAAGAGAGCTTGCCTGAATATTAGTACGAGGAGAAGAGCCGCCGGAAGAACGGAGACGATCAAAGAAGCGTGGAGCAGTAGGAAAGATGGATACTTGAGAATGCGGATAGCATGTCGCGTAGTAGTCATTGTTCTTTCTCTATTATGCAAGACTGATAGCGAGGGTGCATTTTAGTGCCACCCTGTTGGTGTCTTTTAAAGGATGATGATATGTCCGTTTACTGGAGACGGAAAGATAAATTATTATTTTCTAAGTTTTCCAACAAATATATGGGTTCGTTCTGACATTGTTTTTTCCATGATTATTTTTTTGTTCTTCGGATCACTATCACATATGTGGACCCCCCATGTCAGCGTAAGCGAGAAGTAGTTATGTCGAAAATGTCTTGCTGGGAGCTTTTTTTAGATGGTGGAAGAGAAAACTCTCCCGTGCTTTGCACCAAGGTGGACAGATCCAAAAATGTTTACATTGATGCATCTCAGTGGCGCTTATAATGAAAAAAAGTGACTCGTTCTTGCTTACAAAAAGAAAGAAAAAGCTACTAGGAGTAGACTTCAACAATGACCAAATTAAATGGATTACACAGCTCTAAGTCTAGTGTGCGAACACCGCCCCAGGTTCGAGTAGAAGTCCCTGGTAACAGCCTACACCGACCTGCATAACTTGGAGATAATTTTGCTAAGGGCATCCACAATGTGGACATAAGGAGGGTCATAAGGATTCTTATGACCAAAAGGAGGGGACATATACATTGCGGTTAGGGATCATAAGCTCAAATTCTTATGACTTGACAATAAGCTTGAGTCCTAGCCATAAGGAATAAAAGATACTTTTCTTCTTCTCTTCTCTCTTGGTGAACCCACTCTTGGTGAACCCACTCTTTTGGCTGCCATGTAGATTTTACGTAGGTTCCCAGCTTATGGTCAATTTTATGTAGATTTTATTGGAGAACAATCTAAAGTAAATTCATGCAGAAAGCGCCGAACACAAGCCTGCCTTGACCTTTTTGAACGCGGTTATACTTATGTTCGTACTGGAGTACTTACGCTCACTGTTCAACACCACAGATATGTCGAAGCTTGCATCGTCCAAGTAAAAAATGGTGCCCTCTTCGCGGCTGTTGAACTGAGACAATTCAAAGGCCTTAGAGCAGCCTCGACCAAGGATGATAACTCGGCCAGCAAGTTTGTCCAGCTTTTTCCGGGAGACTTTAGATCCCCTTTTGAAGTTTGGCAATGCAAACTTCTAGAGCATTTCCAACAGCTCAAGACTAAAGATATTTACTAAGAAGGTTCTAGAATAAGAGAATTAGAGAATACCCTAGTATCTGGATATTTACTTAGAAGAGTGTAGAATGTTTAGATATTTCAGATCAAAGACCATGATCTTGACACATGTCAAAGATCCAATGGACTTTGAGCACTATAAATAGAGGACCATGACCTCCTACCTTGCTATGGTGAATCGTATTATCTATGGAGACTAGAAAGACAAATAAGTTAGAATTGAAACAAGAATAAACTGATAAGTCAATTTAGTATGTAATATATATACAAACCTTGGCAAACTTGATGGTAATTCCTCCTAGCCTTGGCTGCTCGCTGACCTTGAGTCTCTTGATCCATAATCACCACATTGTGAAATCTCACATTGCCTTCTCTACTAAAGTAGATATTGTCTTCAGTTATATCACTCAAATACCTGTCTTCCTTCACAACTGACCAAGCACCCTCAAACAACGAGTGAACAAACCGTTTTCCAGCTTCACTAGAGAACCATTTTCCAGTTTTATTATACAAATGGCAGATGCTGTTGGTGGTAGATATCATTTCAATGCAAATTATGAAGTAGCAAAAAAAGTCAAGAAATTTCTTGTACTCTTCTAATTGATTGCAATTATCAACATTTCTAAGCTGAACAAATATCACCCAGTACAAATAACAAACAAAGCAACAGCTTGTACGCAGGGATTTTAAGATGCAAATACCTGGTGGGAGACAAGCAGTCAGAAGAAATCTGAGAAATTAATCGTAGCAAAATCAACGTTCTGAGCGGTCCACAACTCCCATTGAACTTTAGCCAGAAACAAACAGAATCTCAAGAGACAGTCGTAATCTGCTTCCTTTGGAAAGTACTGCAGAGTGCCCAGAACCCAGCTCTACATCCTATGGGCAGTATGGTTCCTTAGGAAATCAAGAAAGACAACAAATTCGGCTCTCTTTACCATGTCAGCGTGCTCATATCTCATTTGCGGATCCCTTCTCGCCATACGGACATAGTTTATGGCAATGCCCAACTTCCTGGAGATATTGTTGTCATTGACTATGTAATTAGCTTGATTGAAGTTGTACACACCCCGCAACAGCGAATTATTGCACGCCTCTATTAACCAGTTTGCGGTACCATTTGCATCCTTTATAAACTCAAGACAGCCATGAAGATTATCCAAAATGTTGTCCCTTGCTATGGGCTCGATCATGGTCATCAAGTGCTTATGCATTTTAATAAATGCCAATAGGCCAACTCCAATTGGGACCGAATAGTGGATATGATACAAACCGATGTTGTAAAAAACCTTGTCGGCAATAACCATATTGAACAGATCATCAATGTCACAGGGTATAACGCCAGGACGTCCCAAAGCTATGGCTGCATCTTTGAACTTCCTCATAACATTATGGCAAACTTGATGGTAATTCCTCCTAGCCTTGGCTGCTCGCTAACCTTGAGTCCCTTGATCCATAATCACCACATTGTGAAATCTCACATTGTCTTCTCTACTAAAGTAGATATTGTCTTCAGTTATATCGCTCAAATACATGTCTTCCTTCACAACTGACCAAACACCTTCAAACAACGAGTGAACAAACCATTTTCTAGCTTCACTAGAGAACAGCTCAAGCGTACTGTTAGGGGGTTCACCTAGAAAATTTATTGAGCCTCTAGCTGAGGATCATTACATGAGAGCAACACTAGAAGAGAATGAACGGCCAAGTAGTTGACCATCTGAGTGCATCCATTTGCACACGGTGCTCGGTTGAGGGTGCGATACTCGTCAAAGCACATGCATGAAAATGCACCATTTTGCACAATGGGGATACTCATTGTCCTGTCACATATTACGACTTTGTGAGCAAATTGACGATGATGGAGTTCAGAAGGGAAATATTTAAAACACAGTTCAACAATAGCTTCCTCAAAGGAAGAACCATAGTTTCCTCAAGTCATAGAGAGAAAAAAATTATTCTTTGGTGGAAAGTTACAGGGGAAAACACTAGGGAAAAAAACAAAGAACTTGGGGGTAAGCAACATCAAAGATCAGTAAGACTAAACAAGAGGAAACTGATGCGTTACTGGAGAATGAGATCGATACTAGGCAAGAAAGCCGGTTACTTTTGCTTAAGCTTCTTGCAGTCGAACTGAGAATACATGAACCTTAATTAGAGAAACCAAGACAAAGAAAAGGCACGTGATTGATATTGTATGCCTTCACCTGACGAATTTGAATGTTAACAGGTGATGAAGTTTCCGGACAAGAAAGCCGTCCAATGGATTGAAGATGAAGCCAACCCTGGGATGATCACCATCCGGATTAATCGGGTGGAAGACCAGCAACGAGGATAGGCTGATGTACAGGGGTGGGGCCACAAACTGACAGAAGATGCTCATAGCTGCCACTTGCGTATTTTGTTAAGTGCCATTTTGACATTAGGCGCTTTCTGTTCATTTTGGGATATGAATCATGGAAGTTGCATTCTTTTTGTTCACGCGAAGTGTGAAGAGAAAGCTCAAATGATCTAGCAGAAATGTCTTGACAGTCGTTAAACCTTGAAACATTGTTGTAATTCTTCTGCAATTGCTTATTCCAGTGCAGTGGTGTGATCTGAACCTAAAAGGAGACTCTGCATTTCTAAAACAGATTCCCTGAAGTGCTTTGCGTCATGTATGTTTTCGCGAGGACTCCAGTCCCTGTCAAGTAGGCGCTGCCGAGTCTGTTCTCGCCCATGGCAACGTCGCTCCGCCGGTACCGGCCTGGGCCGTACCTGGAAGGGGAATGCGGTCACCGACGTTGGAGGCGTGGCCGAGGCCCGGTGGCTGGTGGATTAGATGGGTGGAGTTGGAGATGATGCGAAGGAATCTGTCTGTGGAAAGCATGAGCTCACTGTCGGCAATGCCACGGCCGGCGTGGATGGCGGCAAGAGAGCTCCACCTCGCCCTCTGATTTGACCCCATTAGGTGTGGCTCTCTACCTTGCTGGCTTTTTTACATTAGATTGAACAGGCTAACGTCTTATGCATTTGGATTGGGGATCCTCAGCACCTGGGTGCACAAATTTAATTCGGATATGTAGAAGATTATATTATCTTTATTAATTGTACGAGATTCAGTCAAATTTGCTAAATTTAGTCATGCTATTTTTAAGGGTTCCATCCACGGACCACATGCAGAAGACCCTTTTGATGCAGTTTGGCGAATCTCTGGATGTAAATTTGCA